>LUCH01000246.1:4396-30665 GCA_013368495.1 Paragonimus heterotremus | reverse complement strand
CTCCACTGAGGCATGTTGTTTCTGTCGCTGGTTCGAATCCGGCCGAAGCCTTAACCTTGCACAATTGGGTCTCATCTAGGATTGAAAAGCGTAATCTGCCCTCAAATTTGGCATGTATATAATTTGGTTAGCTACAGAGATATCAAATAAACATTGGGGCTGTCTGACTAAAAAGGGTTACCTATAAGTGTACACAACATATACAACATATTTTATCAAAACAAGACAGTGTGGAACCAAAAACCGTTATCTTTCTACGAATAGAACAACATTACATTGATGCTCACTGGAGAGCACAGTAGACAGTGTTTACCTACTTCATGCCTGCGTAAGCCCATGACAGCCGAAGTTCAACCTTAACTGTTCATCATATTCTCTGATCTCAATAGAAAGAAGAGTCAAAATGATTTTTCACCTCTTTAGGTTATAGTGGAGAAACATTTCTAAACAACCACATTGGTGGTATGTTCGACAACTCAAGCAAAACTTATTGATATCCAGCAAAACAAAATTAACCACTTTTATAAAATAGTACACTCATCATTTCATTCAAGATATCGCAGACAGGCGATAAAGTATGATTGCTAACCGTGTTCAAAGTCAAGAAGAATGTTTTACTGTTATTCGACGAAGTTTACAAGAAAGCAGTGTCAACTAACAAAGCGGAGGTATGAAAGCTGGAACGATCGTTTGCGATCTATTTCAATTTCATTGTTCATTTGCAGTCTTGGTGTAGATTGTTTGAAATTGAAAACGAAAGTCTCGTCCATTACTTTCTTTTGTTATTAAAAGAGGCTTTATTTCCTTATTTTCTACTTACGTAACATTATGAAAACTACGTTGAATTTGTTAGTAGGTTATTGTTGAGGATGGTGTTTTCGTCTTACTACGGATTATGAAAACGACCTGTGAAGTAAATTGAATCTGCAATAAAAATTCTTTTTTAACAACTGCCCATGTCTCCCATATGATTTACCTGACTTTCCTAAATTAAATAATCGTAAGTTGAAAGTTCAAATATATTGTTTTGGTCAGTTACATTCAGGGAATATAATTTCAAAGACTCTCAATTTTAGGGAGGGTTTTGTTTGAAAAAAGCTTAGAATTATACCGGATTTGAACGGCAGAATATAACAGTATTCTGACAATAGGTTACCCTTCTACCAGCTGAACTTCAAATCTATGCCCCGAAGCTCAAAACTTCCACATTTGTCCTCACTTTACTATATAATCCACTGTCTCATGACGTTCAGGAATTGTACGGTGACTCAAGTTCACTGTAAAAGACGGACTTCAATGAATTCCAGTTTGAACTGCCTGAGAATTTCTCCTGAGGCTCTTACACTATAGGCTCTGTCAATGAGCATATGGAGAATAGGTTGATGATTGAGTCCGAATATGAAAGTTCATAGCTCCTGGCGCAAATTCTTAGCCGAACACGAATGATGACCTTGTTGCTAGTTTCAAGCCTTGCCAAAGACAGAACATTTCCTCTGTTTTTTTCATCTGAAACAATACTGGCTTCTGAATGATTTTTTTTGAATGCTTTTTCTATGCTGCTTTTGTAGACAAATTTGGCCTAGATGACATACAATGTATAGGTAAGTAATCAGTGAATATCTAATCAATTTTACATCGTAGAGAAATTTAGGTTCTGAGCTTACAGCGTAGCATAACTTACGCCCATCTCTGAGGATATTCAGTATATAGATTCGAAGATAATCATGCGACTAACCAAATTATTCACCAGATATTTCATTCAAGATTGCTACTATCTAAATCCTGGAAGAGACTTTTAGAACTTTATTCTGTGTGCTACTAATGAGCGTCCAAAGTCATTGCTAGAAATCGTTATAAGACATAATTTCCGGAAGACTCTCCTCAATACAATAACCATTTTCTTATATTTACCCAGCAAACGACAAAACGTTACATGTTTACCGATATGTTGAATAATTTGGTAATTCTTGGGTCTAATAGTCCACAGCACCAATAATCACTGACGACCGACAGGCCCTGATTGCAATATTCTTATTTCAATACTTGTTTTTCAGCAAAAATCACCAATCTGTTTAAGAAAAACAAAGGTACGTTACTTGGTTACTAAATTGTTTTACGAAAAATGTCTCCTGACTTTTCCTAAAAACATTTTTTCTTCTTGAAGAAAATGGTTACCAATATATAAACTGTAACTGATTATTTGAAATGCACCATTTTTCTCAGCATACTGTTATTCTTTAATCGTTATCATAAATAATGAATACGGTTTGGTTGAACAGACAAATTTTCAGCGAAAGAACAATCTTCCATAGGTGAGTTTATGTTACTGGATTCGATGTAGAGAATCTATCGATTGTGACTAAACAGAAGAAGAAACAGTCTTTACAGTTGTGGTAGATATGGACATCACTGAATATATATACCTTTTGTGCGGACCATTTAAGGCAATTATTTCACATGAAATTAGTATTCTGCTTGCAGATATTCACAAATACTGTGTACAGTAACGATTTTTTCGGCAGCCTAAAATTACTTCCTTATGGAAAGAGGTAATTTAGAAACCAAATGACATAGCACTGTTTTCTTTTGAATGTACAGGTGGACTTTTGGGAAAACTGCAAAAATTAACAGGTCAGTTTTCTTCAGAACACATTTATTCGGTTTGCATTATAATTCCATCCGAACATCTGAATTTCAACAAGTTACTTGAACATGACTGAAGAATTTTGAATATAGCGCAAGGAACAGTTAACGACATTTTATGTGACTTTCTTCTCTTCTTTACAGGTTGAACTTTTCAGTTAATTTGTATAAACGCATTATATGAATATATATTGAAAAACCAAAACTTTGCTGCATTTTACCCATTTGCAGTGAGTTGGAAACAATGGAATTTACGGTCTATGCATAAACAAATTACATGTAACTGTTACTACAACCAGTCCTTTAGGACCAGGAAATGCTGAGTGATATGTAACTAATGAAATTTATTGAAAACTTTTCAGGCTACTTTAATCTACGAAGTTTCTAATAACCTTCTTGAAAAAATAACACATTTTTTGAATCTATTTCACAAATGAAGACGATTAATAATACGCCAGATACTGTCCTTAAGTGAAAGCATGAAACAACTTTCTAAGTAAGCAAACATGACTGAGAATTGGACCGGTTACTTTCGAACTTTGACTCTACTCACATACGCACATCAGTCCCTGTAGTATAATGAGTCCTGTAGAATGTGGCTATCGAAGCAAGAACGTTTCTGTTCCATTTTTGGCCAGTTTATCTAGAAAATCTGCTTCCTCAATAAATTTTCCGTCATCCAACAATTTCGGCTCGTCCGATTGTTCGTAATAGCAACATACCTGACTGATAAGGATCAGCGTGCCCTCACCACGCAGGTTTTCTATATATTCTGAAGAGTCCCGCCAAACCAATCCACACCAAACAGAGGGCATACCAACCAACTCTAAGTCGCTTGCTACCTCCTTTACTTAGTCCTATAACCTTTTGACATACTGGTTGTGTTCCAGCTTCAGAAGGTCTTCGGTCAATAGTTCAGCTCATCGGTCCTGTCAGTACCCAGGCTTTAAGCCCCACATCCCTACCGTTCTTATGTAGCTGCCTTTAGGTACTTCACTTTTAGCAACAAGGGTTCAACATTGGGATGGTTAACCTATGGTCTCGAATACTACGTTCGACTATCTACAAGAACAAACGAAAAGATCCTTTCTGAACTGCTAAGCCAATATATCTTTAAATTCTTCAAACCGGCATCGCAATTTTTAGGCTGATCACAACATTAAAGTAGGCACGTCGTGTCAACGGAGTATTCAGCTCTTCTTCCAGCAGGGTCTCAAGTGAATCGCGTATAATAATATCATCTTGGTGAGTACGAACGCCAACCAGTCCATCGGTAATATCATTAACTGTGAACAGGCTGGTAATAATTTTAGCTACAATGTATTATCTTGTGTTTGTGTCCCCAGTTGTCAATTTAGCAGCTTGTAAACGGAGATAAATTTGTTACTAGTGGTCTTCTAAATTAAACTCTAAGAAGATATTTGAACCTCCGAAAAAGTCAGCCTAGCTTTCAGTTTTTCGAACCGTATGTCTCTCGATTAAAAAGGGGATTTGAAGTAACTCAATACTCACCAAGTTTCGTAGGCAATTTGTCGTCAGCCTCCAATAGGGCAGCAGCGGATTTACATGGATTGACGACTCCATTCGTCTTACAAATCCACCCAACATTAGCAACTTCATGGTCATAAGACATGACATGACGTTCAAAAGTTATTCTTTGATTAAACAATTCTATTGTTATAAAGTCATGCTCAAGGAATTCGGGTCCTACGGATATTTCCCAAAGTTGGTCTTCCCACCAAATGTTTGTTTCCGTCAGGTGAAGCAGAGCAATAATTTAAATACATATGAACCCTAGTCAGCTGAAACTTACTTGTAATCAGAATGGCTGTTTACCTCCGCAGTCAAGATTAGTAAGCAAAATAAAACAAGCTATTTTGAGTAGCTCATTAATAACCCGTCAATAGATATATTTTCAATGGATTTATGCATTTACAATTGCGCACCTTTGAATACCTAATGAAAGCGGCGACTCAGAGATGGCAGTGCTTACGACGGAATTTTGCAAAATTATTTTTGGTACATGTGATTGTTCAAAGAGGAGAAAATATGAACTACGGAACATACCCACTCAGCTTCTACAGTTAATTTGTTCAGAAGCCAGCTTCAAAAGCTAGAAGATTATGTCCCATAACTTATGTACAGTGTTTTACCTGACGTCACGCCGCAGCTACCCTTCCCTACCGGAATATCCCTGTTCGACGGTTATACTCAATTAGAGAAGGGGGATCATTCGTCATTGTTTAAGCTTTTGGATTAGCTAGAAAGATGTTTTGTCTAGGGATCTGGTCACACCTTGTGGAACGACGCATATAATCCGTCAAGGCCAAGTCAATGAAACTCTTCATTCCCACGCAAACCTCATGAATCCTCTTGACTGCTACTTATGAGTACATCAGTATCTTCTTTATTTACTTACGAACAAGTAATACCAAAAAATGACAATTTTTATTATTTGACAGTGTACCGAATCAACCAACCTGCATCTAACAGCTCGCATTCATGGCTGGGGGATACCTGTGTGAGTGGTGGAGGATTTTAATGCCTATAGTTTAAATGGCAGCCGCAGTGATCATAGATGGTGAACTTCCATATGTTTTTGAAACCTCTCCTTTTGAAAATGAATATTTTCGCTGAAGGACTGCGGTGATTCAAATCCCAGCCACGCCCGCATAAGACAATTCTATGACTACAGCATGGTTGACTTCACATTGGGCATGATCGAAAGATCATGTACAAAGCTTTCGTCACATTTGCCGTTGGGGTTAGTAAGTAAGAGATTACTGGATAGTTACTCTTTTCCCTTCGATGCGATCGGATAACCTGCGTATTACTCACAAACGAATGCGGTGTAAAATGATTCAATCATGCCTACTGTGAAGTTAGCAGAGTAGGGGCCTAAATGGTTACCTCATAAAAACGCACCTTATGATCATCCCCCAGTCTATGCAAGGGTACTACTGAGCTCGAACAAGAGAGGAACTGAGGGCCATTGCTTCTTGATTAAAGTGGTTAAGTGAAAACATACGGGAATGCCAAACGTGAAATCAGCTGAGTGGTATTCAAATTATACCATTTGACTAACATCAATTTAAACGTCGTTAAAAATTCTTGGCGTTACACTCCTACAATTTTAGAAATAAACAAGATTCACAACCTGCCTCATTATAGTACTGAACAAAAGACTACTGTACAGCCGGATGTGCAGGACTCTTTACAAATGAATGAGTATATTTTCTAATATTTTCAGGGCAATATATCGAGTCTGGGTATGTTCAAAATAAAGTTTGGCATCACAAACAGCACGAAATACGACTTAAATTTTTAACCTAAATGAATATGTGGCCTAACACGTAATATTAACACAAAAAGAAACTCGGTAGTCGGAGTAATAAAATAAAATCCAGTAATCTGCATATAATTCAGTCAATCCAAATATTTCGCATTAACAAACTAATTCTGTTATCCATAGAGCAAAACTGAACGCACTTTACTTTACAACTGGACATCTTCGCGACGCCACAGGTGATGGAGTTTGGCGTGTGCAGCATGTAATTCTGGGGGAGGAAATGACGCCACTGAAGTGATTGAAGCGATTGACAGTATCCGGCGGCTTACCGTCAACGACAATGACAGGGTCGGTGCCCACACTATCCTGTAAAAACACCTCACACCTCGAAAGTGCAAGATGCATCTCATTCAGACTTGCTATATCGTTTAACTGATTCAATCTGGCTTGTATGTTCAGTGCAGAAGAACTAAGTAAACTAGTGTTGTACAAATATTTAATATCGGTCAGCCTACTACTTGGCAGAAGGTGTAGTCCGAGATCATCAAAACCTCTGATCGCCTCCTCCAGAACATTACTTATCACAAAATTAAAAAGGGGGATCAAACACCATATGACTAACAAAACGCTTTACGTTGTCGCTCACAACTACCCACTCTGTAATGACAGCAAGCATACAACGACTTCAACAAATTTGAGACTTTCATTCGGAACTTCTGTTCAATGGAAGCAGCTCAAGCAGCCTAGTCGAGAGCAGGCTTTATGTCAAAAACAGCCAAGATCAAATGCACAAAAAACGAGTGATCGTGCCCCAATGTCTGTTGTAAGGTTAACACAGCATCGGTCCACCCACGACCAAGCTGAAACAAGCAGAAGCCATTTTTCAGATAACTAAGGTCCATGTACTCGTACGAACAAAAACTGCGACTAACTAAATGCTATTTATTCACAACGACTCATTTGCTAAATACAGATGTATGCGACTATCGGATTTGTTCTTTGACCTCTGGTGCTTCATTCAGGTGATGCACTCCAGATTACTTAATCAGTTCGATACTTAGGTGATTGGTCAAATGGGGAAAATATCCTCATACTAGAAAATGCGCTTGGTCACAGAAACCATCAATGACAAGCTTGTGTAGTTGCGTATGCTAATCTGTGCACAATCACCAATCCTTAAAGGACCCACTCATTGGGGGTTTTACAGAATGTGCGCCAGATTTGAAAGAGTTCAAGAATCATTTCATTATAAGATGATGTCGCATTTTATTGGCAAAATATAAATTACCTGTTTAAGACTACTCATCCAAACTTAAAATAAATTAAAGCAAAGGATCATGTCAGTTGTGACGTCAATTCGAAAATGGTTGTAGTTTACACCCTTTAACCTGAAACCTTGACAACAAAACTGTTCTTTTATCCGTTGTTAATTTTATTGTAAAACATATGAATCGCCTGAGATTTGTCTGTCACTGCAGACGTTCTACTTAGACACCACCAGGACACCAACTTATGGCATTCAGTTATTCCTGACCAGTTAGCATGCGGTGTAGATTCTCGAGTGGAAAGCTCATTAGACATAAATTACGACGTGAATTCGTTTCATGATTCCTCTCCAAAAACTCAAGTAACTAATGCGAAACCAAAAGTAACGACTACTAAACGAGAAGTCAACAACAGACCTGCTAGCAACTTATGGTCACTGCCAAATCCATGGCACTCAAAGCTTTATATTCGACTGAGCTTGTAGTATATAAGTTCGCCCATCAAATGGTGAGCACTGGGAATTAAGATTTCCTCATTACAGCTTACTAGGAAGCCATATGATAGATATATATGAACGAGCTTTGCAATGGACGAGAAGGGTTTGTCCTAACGTTGTGCGCCAATTATTCTCTCAGCTACTTCAGCATACGAACCATGGCTGTAGATTCTGATGTTTGTTTAGTTTTGCCAATATCAACGTTTCTGTCGTTAGCAGAAAACCGATGGATACCGGGACTATTAGGCATCAGGCTGTTATAAGAGAGAGCAGGACCTTCACTTTCGGGGTTCTGACTCTGAGCTGACGAAGAGGGTTTGTATTCTGCCGTCTATAAGTGTCAGGAAGAAGTGAATGGTAGAAGATAAATAGATGTTTACACAGAAACCTACTCGTGTGCAAGCATACCAACGACAGACATTGAAACGTGAAAAAAATAGAGTATTAAATGCATATTTGGCAAGCTGTCACTGTTGGTAAAGAAGACGGCTAGGAGCTTTCGGTATTGGTCATCTCTAGCGTTTTCTCCACCCGGGTCGAATTTTTAAAGGAAACCATTTCAGACGTGATCACAGAGCTAGTAGTGTGTTACCGCTTGATCATACCCTAACTGTGAAGCTATGCGGTATTCAGTCACCCACCCAAAAATGAACTCAGTTTCAGCGTGACCTCTTAAGTGCGCATCTTTGATGAGGGTGGGCAATCTGACAAGGGATGAAGTGGGTGCATAGTACCTTGTAGGCACTGATTAGCTATTTTTTGAGATGTCTGTTAATCAGTGACAATCTCTCCGACTAGGAAGTTCTACTAATCCCAGCAGCTCCTCAATCCGACCAACTGTGAACACTTTCAACAACTGCTGACAACCTCTTAAGAGGTTGTCGGCAAACTCAAATTCACCGTTTTAAGTGCAGGCGGATTACGGGGTGTAGAATCTCACGACATCTGTTCATAAGATGCAATGTTATGCGTGAACTTTCGACCCAGCCGTTACAGTTTGTTGTCTCATTTTGCATGCCGATATGTATAGCTCACCGCCTCTGAGGCAATAATTTACACAATTTTGTCTAACTAGTACACGATTTCGCGCTTGCTGGAGTACAATGGCAAGTTCTTTTCTTGAAGGTTATTGAGGTATATAATTCAAAACCTTCAGAGGATGTTTCCTATCGTTCAGACAGTCTGCAACTCGCCAGCTTTGCACCTTAGATGGTTTCAGGCTGCTGAATAGTTCATGAACGAGTACAATTAACATAAAGAGTCTTATGCTGAAATCATTCAAAACTCTGGCGTGGCCAGGTAGCCAGTGAGAAAACTTGATCTTGAACTTTAGTCTAGTTAACTCATTTCCAGAATACTTACGCAGGCGCCTATTGAGGTCCTGAATTTGGGGTCTCCCAGCAATATTTAGTGTTCAGGTTCATCAAAAGCTTTTGGAAATCAAGAGAAATCACATAAATGGCTAACTATAAATCATTACCCTTTGTCATAACGTTACGAGAAATCGGAAAATTTATAGCGCGTAAATGTTTACAACGGAAGACATGTTGCTCTTTGTTAGTTTTTGAGGTGTGCCACCCTAATCCGGCAACAGCCAGATTGTAAGGTTCTCATGAGTTTTAGACCACTGAAATTAGTACTGTTAACAAGTATAAAACACTTAGTTCCCTTGATCCAGTTCACCAATAACGATGAAAGATATTCGTCTCGAAATGTTAGCATTTCGTTTTCTCTCTTCATCCACGAACGTAAAACATAGGAATATATAGGACATGCGGATAGCAACAGCAATAGGAACAACCGACTATTGGGTTTACACGAAACAAACAGTTATCAGTTCCAGGGCGTACAGACTGCGTGAGTCAACAGTTTATGCGCACATAGGACCGGACGGCAAGTATTGATTAACATCGCTTCGGAGAAGACAAGCAAGTTTAGATTGCATTTACGCAACAAAACTTGAAACGAATTGGTGGGGTCAGCCACGTGACCTGTTTCCATGATGTGCTTTGTTACGAATAAGGTCGGATTTCGTCTCACTCACTTTGTTGCGATTGCCTGTTGCATCATGGCGCTCACCAACCACTTAGGCGTATGTTCAGCCATTCTTTGTCGTAGGCACCGATCTATCCTGCCGATATAGACGTCACCTCAGCTGCAAGTGAACTGATAGACTGCATGTGATACAGAAGATTAAGGCAGGACACGGTTGTAAATAAGCTAGGCGACACTCCTAGTTGTCAGTAGCAACCGCAATTCAGCCGCAGGATATGTATGAGTTTGGGCAAACTGTACTTTTTGACTTACATCAGTTATGATATAATCGCCTTTGACTTACGCAGTTTTTCTGCCCTGGAACTGATAACAGTGTTTGTTTCGTGTGAACTCAATAGCCGATTGTCCCTATTGCTGTTGCTATCCGTGTGTCCCATATAGTCCCGTGTTTTACGTTCGTTATTGAAAAGAGTAAACGAAATGTTAACATCTTGCGACGTATGTCTTCTATCGTAATTAACAAATAGTTTGCTGGTCTTTTGTGTATTTGTCCTTGGTAACACATGATTTTCCAATCTTTTGGGCAAAAGGCCTCCTGGTAAACGAAAATTGTGTACGCTGTTTCGGTCATTCGGCGGCTGCCTATCTGGACGAAGATATTTCCCTGGTACTCCCTTGCGAAGAAGACAGTTCCAGAAAACGTCACGATTAACCGAATCGAAAACATCTCGAAGTGCCTGACAGAATTCCGATGCACCAAGATCTCTCGCAAGGTGAAAATGCGACCAACGCATCTTCGACCGGACCAGAAGTCCTCCAGTTCCTCAAGTGTCTAACTATCTTTAGGCTTACTGAGCCGATTTAACACAAGGTTAGTAAATAACGTGGATGCAACAGACACTGGACTGAAGTCTCTGTTGATGTCACACAGATTTGGGGCTCCCCTTTTATTAACGGAAATTTCTGTTGGTAAATACCAATTAAGAGGTACTTGGTCAACTTCCCGAGTCGTTCGGGGGATTTTGTATCAGTCCTCAGCATCCTTGAAAGGAGAAGAGCAGAGGTGATCTAGTCCAGCAACCTTGTCGCGGTCTAATAAGTTAAGCTTTAGTGCCACTTCGGCTTCCGACGGAGGGTTGTCTGAAAAGCAATAACTGAACATTTGTGTCCCTTCGTCTAGAAGGTACGGTTGAGGTCACCTGAACTGTTTCTCACTACGTTCAGTCCATCTACCACACTCGTGTGACTGAATGATGGTAAATGTATCACCTATTTCACACATGGTCTCGTACACGCCACCTCGCCGAAAATAGGTATAATTATCTGCATTTTAGCTAATTTTCTTTTCGTTGATTAACCTTAGACATAGTGGCTAATTTATTAACTGGACAGAATAAAGCCGCAGGCATTGTTAATTTGTTTGATAAGCAATTTAAAAGTTCCAATGATCTGCTAAGAACCACCTTGAACACCTTTTAAAGCGAAAATATCAATATCATTAAGTACGTGTAAATAAACGAAGAAGCCAAACATTAGTGTTATTTTGTTTACCCCGATGAAACTTTTGGACCACTCGTCAGCAAAGAAACTGATTTTAAATTCAGTAAACAAAGTACGGAATTTTCATCATATTTCTTCAGATATTTCTTATTGCTAACCGCAAAACAGTCGAATGAAACAGTCTTTCGATAATGTTAAGGCATTTTTCACTTACGGAGGGATGTTTGTCTTAGAAGAGAACGAAGACTGCAACCGTTAGAAAAGTCTCCGTGAATTTATTGGATCTCCGTCATAATGTATTTATTGTAATAACATAAACACCCTTTGGGAATTAGATAAATTATGAGCAGTACAGTCATTGCAGATGTTTTAAATTTCCCGCGTGATTTTTGAATAAATCTTAGTGTTTTTGGAGCATCTAAACTGATGCTGCCTACATCTTCGGTGTCGGGAAAATTCGCCTAAAATGTTTCAAAATCAAAGGCTTTATAACGTTTCGCACTGAACAAAACAATCAGTAGCCCTTTTCCAAACAAAATTCTGAATAAGATTTTGAACCATACATACTGAACAAAATCTTATGTGATTCATTTCAAATGGCAATAATTTATTCACATTTGACTCATCGAAATCTAAGTGCTCTTCAGCCTGACGGTTTTCACACAGGATTATTTTACACAAGGAAGACGACTGTGCCAAAAATGCTTTGTTGATCACTGTATAGTCTGCAGGCTGATCGTAAAACTCTAGTGAATCATTGACTCGCTGAAGCAATTGGACCTTTGGTCATTAGAGAAAACTGTATAAATATCCACCACAATCATGACTGCTCTGATAGACATAAAAAGCAACTAAGTCGATCAACTATTCCCCGGTCTGCCATCATCATGCAATCATATGCTGTGCTGATCGTTGTTTTTCTCTCACTGGCATCATCAGGCAAGCAAAACTAAACAATTAGCTGTGTTACGTTTATCTGACTTGCCACATTGATTCTGCTGTTTGTCGAAAGTTCATATGAGTTTAAGTATTTAGAAGTTAGTGTTTCTTGAACGTGATTTTCCATTGGCTTAAGCATTTACTTTTTGTGGTAAAGTGGCGTGAGTTGCATGAAATACAATTAACACAGGGTCACGTATTTTTTGTTTCAGTCGTTTGTGAAGGGCGCATTGCAAAGCGTAAGTCCAACACCGCAGCGAACCAAGAGACAACTTACTTGAAATTTTTTACCAAACTTCTTCAGCTATTTGTGCAATATGTCAGGGACCATCAAAACAATTACTAGTCTTATTTTGGCGTAGTTAAATTTTCCCGTTGAAAATACAAAACTTTTAGTGGTACACTCTACTGACTGGTCATTTTAGTAAGGCCTTCAAAATTCACAAACGTACTGTTTTATGTTGTTATAGTCTTAAGAGTTTATACAGTATTCCTTTGGTTATGAGGTTGTTAACTTAGGCACCTTGTTAAACTTACTTAATTAGTCAAGTATTGGTGTAATAACCCATTAACTTTCGCATAACCACTTATTACGATAATTGCTCTTTGGTTGTTTTCCTTTACTTACAAAAGGATTCAATCTAGGTGGTTTGGGTAACTTAGGTAAGCATATCAGCGACTTTTTGTACCGTTGTCGACATCAGTATGATAGTCCTTTGGCGTTCTATGAATTATCTTGAATTATGTTTTCCAAGGATGCTTAAAGAAACTATCTACTGCATACTCCCTGGTTGTTAACTGAACCGTTTGGGATCTCGAAGTTTCCAATAAAAAATTTAGTTACTGTATTGCTAGCGGTTAGTTTGGCAGAACTGACAATACAGATGAAACTGAAACGTGAAAAGTCCGCCCTCTAGCGGGATTTGAACAGGTAGCAAAACCCTTATGCCCAAAGACAGTAATTTCGGTACAGAACTAGATCCAAATATGACATTTCTTGGCTCCCAGATTGACGCCGCCGTTCAATAGATGGTGGGCTTGCTGCTTCCGGACAGGCTGGTCATGTCGCTTGTTTGACTCCAACAGAAGTCTGAAATGTTTACATCTAGGTTTCACTAGTTTTATTAATATTAATACAAATCACAACTGCAGATCGCAGACATAATAACATTTGAACAGTTCAACCTCAGTTGCAAGACGATTGATTGACTTCAGCTTATGGACAAAAAAAATCACGAAACCTAGTGCAGAATAACGTCTTAAACATTTTAACATTAAAAATTTTAATATTACTTTTGCGGCAACTTCATATTTAGTCGTCAAACGTTATTTGGATTTCAGCCGGTGGCCTGCCCGGCGTGGGTGGTGGTGGTAAGTAAAACATAGTTAGTAGAATGTTCTGCTTCAAACTTCATCTCAGACAAGGTGTACTGTGTAAATTTCGAGCCGCCAGTTTTTACTCAGCAAGCGGTCTTGCGAATAATATTTCTGTCTGATGGGATTCAAGGCAGAATTATTTCTTGAGTTGGCGAATGTGGCTAGCTTTTTGTAACAGGTGATGAATGACTAACAATGTACGAACAATAAGGTAATTCGGGCTACAAATGAAATTTATACAATTAAGAATGGACGCATTAATATGAAGATACTTCCAGAAACGTAGCAACACCTAGGAGTCTGTATGCTGGGTGACTGTCTATTATTACTGCAGTCATTAACTAAACGCTACTGGCCCACTATTTCCCACGCGTTTCCCTTCTATACTTACAAAATGAACTAATCGTTGAACAAAATATTCATGTGAGCTATTCAACTTAACTAGTTGCTGGATTCGCTCATTGCTACCTAGAAGGCGGTATATGCTTTGGCAAGCAATAATGCAATTGTTCAGATTTACAACTTTTGTTCCATGGCACCAATCTTAAATGACAACCGAAATTATTTCGCTAATCAAAACTCTATTCTTTTGGCCTTACAGTACACAGCTTTGAATATATTTCCGAGGATATGACATAAAGTTGCTTGTTGATTTTACCGTTTTTATCTAACTAAGTGTTCTATGGAGTAACAAATTTTACTTGGGCTGGGCGGCAAACGCCAATATGGTTGATATACCGTTACTTGTAATTCGGCTGTTGTCTGTAACAGGAAGACATTCTGATGTCAGCTACTCGGATACTAAAAACACTAGTTTTGTTCCCTACTGTTCATTCATCTTACGGTTATGTTGCATGTTATCACTGGTGATATACTGACGTCCAATATGAATTTGATGTTACAACGACAATAGCAATTTACATTAATCAGTCACATTAAAGTACTTAACTTTAATGTCCACTAAACATAATTTATTTCTTTTATTTCCTGATTGATGTTCTCGGACTAGACAATCGTAAGTCGACTATTCAAAGTGCAAACTTTACGTTCGAGCAAATTTTAACATTTCGAGCATTTGGTTTATACTACCGCCTTATTTTTCAGAGGGATTTGGCTTGAATGACATTCAATGCATAAGTACGTTCTCAATGAGAATTTGAGTAGTTTTTGAGTGTAAGTGACCATATGTATCGTCTTTCTGAATGATGTTATTACTTACAATACATTTATACCTTATAGGCCAATATCTGAGAAGTCACTTTACCGCAAACCTAGTGGAAATAAGTGAACATTTCATCATCTCTAAAGAATTACGGAAACTCTCACGTCAAGTTTTCAAAGCGCTATTTACCTTAGAGACTCGGCAATCAGATACAAACCTTTATAAATAAATCATCGACTTCCATAGCCAAAGGACGAAACGTTCAACAACCTTCTCCAAAAATTCCAAATCAGACAGCAAACTCCGTATCGGTTGGGCTTATAAAATACAACAGTCGGTGGCTTCAAGTTAGTTGAGCATTTTCTAGTCTTCCAGATTGCGGTCAGATAAAAAAAATATTCTTACGTGGATGATCATTGTCTTCGATTCGCTTTTTGTTAATCGGCGGTCAATGTTCCATTCACTGATTTTGACTTGAGGGTAATTAAAACTCACTTATGGGTGTGGTCATCGTAATCAATATCTCAGTTACATTCGTTCGAGTGGTAAACGGGAAAATTTCGTTTGTTTAGTAATCCTGACATGCTGTCGCTTTTGGCTTCTGTAATGCAAAACAATATAAATTCCCTTTGAGAGTATTACGGCTAAAGCTACATTATTTTTCAGCAAAAGTCACTAGCCTAATTAATAAAAACAAAGGTAGGTCTATTTTTGATCGAAACTCTGGTGTATAAACACCATTCATATTTCGTTTATCAAAGATTGCCTTACCTAAAAGTATACTTTTGTTCAACCATGAGTTGCATCAGCTCATTATTATTTAAAAACTGCCTTGTTAACATCGAAAGACGAACAGCATACCAACTAATATTTTCATGTTTTCTAAACAGGGCTGTTTTCTAAGAGTGAACAGGGTTCCTTGGGTGAGTATGCACTATTAACTGTAATGTCGTTTGCGTAGATGGATACGGGCTTGATTGGATGAATGAAAAAATGGATGTCGTTACTTCAGAACCGTAGAGTTACCTATCTCAGTTAATGTTCTGACACATTGATAGAGAACACTGTTCACATTATTTACGGCAAACTACATCCAACCGTACTGTAGATAACAACCTTTGTATTCTTTTGTGTGCAAAACATTTTTTTTTCACCCAAATTGGATTTTGTTATTTTTATGTGTGAACAGGTGGAATCCTCGGTAAACTTCCAAAACTGGCGGGTCAGTTTCCTTCCTTTTAGATTAACATTATAATCGGAAGATTATGTTTACGTTTTCCATCAACTTATGTTGAGTTCCTAACACCGTCATCAAAATGTTTTATAAAAAGCTGCTCTAAGCAGGTATCCATAAAGTTTCACAGGATTGCAAAATGGACGACTAATCACATTTGATTATCACTTTCAATTTATTGTCTTCTAGGATGAACCTGCTGGTTTTGTAAAGTAATAAATTTGTTATAATATATTATCGTGAAGAAACGTTTTCAACATTTTCCATGGGTTGGACTGAAAGAAATGTGGGGTTATTTGAAATTCTGATGCATTGCCTATAACTTTCGTTACACTAATTTAAGTATGACCAAGTAATCCTGGGTAACATATAATCAACACTATTCGCAATCAACTTTGCAGCTTATCGATTCTGTGACATTCTTAGCATAATCGATAAACGGATAACAGTAGTTATTTGAATTTTTCGGAAGTTAACTAAGGACTATAGGGGGAATTTTCATGTCGTGCCCTTGAATGTTGAATTGCACTTCAAAAGCTGAGTGCAACAAACAACGATAATGAGACTCTACAGCCATGTGTTTACCATACAGAAAATCTGACTGATTTCAAGTGTATAATGGGGTGGCTGAATGATTGATCTTTGTGCAGACTATCTAGAGTCCCCGAAGAGATTACATAACTCAGTAGGTAAAACACATTCCGCGCAGTGGTTTGTAATTCGTGTCACTGGATTGAATCCATCCAAACTCTGGATTTTTCAAAGATAGTTCTTTTGGTGACGAAAGTCTGAAACTCGACTCATCAGTAACACATGTTAAAGACCGGGAATTAAGCAATGCCTGTATTTTGTACCACTTACATAAAAACGTTATCCTATCGGTTGTTTACCCCGTATGCCACGGAAAACGTGTATCAATAGCAACTGTTTTGTTCGCCATAAATCCATTCACCTTCATCTGTTCACCCACTCTTGTACAATGGAAATTGTTCACCAGACTTCTGTATGTCCTATAAAAAGTACTCTGATTTGGGAACACTATAACGAATCCTAAGAACAGCTCGCGCCCCGCGCAACTGGTTATGAAGATACACCGCATCTGCACCACGCAGGCTACAAATTGACCCACACTGTTTTAACAAATCGCTCCGAAGCAGACAAGAAATGGTAGTAACCATGGACTTGATTTGCTTTCGTTTGTGTAATTCATTGTTTAGCTTGCTTAGACAGAGCGATCGAGCCTCACAGAGGTTGCGATTGAAGATGTCAAACAGCCATTTCTATAGAAAGTCGATATATTTCTCACTTCCATTTATTACGTAATTATATTCAAAACACTTGCCACCATCATTGGCAACTCGCAAATTCAACGGTTAACACAATCGTTTTAGCTTGTTTTCAGCTAACATAAGACCGTACAAAACTAATCTAGCGGACACTATAGGGAATCGGTGTCAGTTTGTGTCACAAAATTCGGGTTGAACGGATCACGGTAGCCAGCATATGGGCTTTCGCAAGTCCTGTGAAACCCCCTAAAGAATTCGTTCAAACAAATAGGAATCCAACTTATGCTCACGTTGATCATATTGGTAAACATATCGAAAGTTATGGGCTCAGTGACAAAGCCGGGAACAAATGAAATTACCAGTGCATATATCCTAACAATCTACTTTGAACTTACAAACCTCAACCAGTGTACATATATGTGGTGATCTTATCTATCAATACAGCACCAATAGAACATTCCGGAAGATTAAAAAGTACACATATGTTTCAAGTGAGTCAAGAAAGTTGGTTCACACATAGAAGAACATCAAATTTACCCAATAATGAGGCGTAATTCTGCAAGAATCGGCTATGGTTACCTAACAACAATCGAATTTAAACAAATTATTTGGAACACTTGGTTCCTTTCAATGCAGAGTGAAGATATATTTTGCGATATGTTAGCATTTCTTTTACTCTCATAAGTCTCAAACTTAAAACACGGAGATTATGTACGACAGATAAATTAGTCACAAGCGATAGTGATTGAGCGCTTGCACATGATAATTCGGTCGTGCCTGATGTAAAGTCAATAGCGCAGTTGTCAACACGTTTGCCTCATGAAAAACGTGGCTGGAGTTCTAATCTTGGTCGTCGTAAAGATTTGCGCTACTGACAAACTCTATTTAGGCCGATAAACGAGTCCAGCACTTTTTATCGAAAAGGAGCAGAAGATGTGGTCAGTTGTGGGTGATGTTCAATCTCTAGGAAATAAAGGTAGGGTATTGTCGCGTATACATTCTCACCACGTATTATGTCATAAACACCACGGCAACCCGATGGATCGCTTAAAACACGTTTATGCTTATAGCGCCGGCTAATGGGTTATGGTCAACACAGCCTTGCTAAAGACCATTCGCTTTAGGCTGTGATTGTGTAACAGTATTTCGAATGATTTGAGTTGGTTAACTTGGTGACTGGTCATCATGGAGTTTGCAGCAGTCGACGATGCGGGGTTCCGAATAACGCATCAGCCTGTTAAAAATAGTCGCGTCTTCAGTTGTTCACACCATTTTGCGACGTGTTCTGCCACTCAGTGATATAGCTGTCGGTCCGCTCTGCCCAGCTGCAGCTGCAAATGAACTAGTAGACAACTTGAGAAACGAAATGTTTAGACAAACTGGGTTTGCAGTTGTGTGGAACCGGTTCTTTGGTGGTTTGCACCTAGTCTAATTGGACAGCTGCATACATTTGGCATAGGGCAGACTTCAACCTGTGCCCGATGTCGTTTACCGGATGATCCGTTGTGAACCGCAGGAAGGGAAATATATATTTTTTGGAGCTGTTTGAACTGGCTCATCACACTTGTTCATCGTGCTGTGAGTCTCTATTAATTTTATAGGGTATCCATTTTTCAATAACGGTTTTCTTGAAATATTTTGTTCTTTCTACAGGGGTGCAAATACGCTTCTTCATATGAACTAAGATCTTGACCCACCACCGCTTGTGTGTTGTTGGAGCAAAAATGCAGAACTAAATGTGTTGCCCGACTCATGTTGCCTCACGATTGACCGATTGCTCTGATCTTCGAGCTTCACGCCTTATGATGAGTACACTTAATAAAGCCGGCCATTTTAACTCTGATGTCCGTAAAACAAGTAGATCAACTTCGGCACAATGTGGGGACCAGGGGGAACAGAATTCTTCTGAGGCATGGGTCCCAGCAACAGTCTTGTAAGAGGAAACAATACAAACAACAGCCAAAAGCCCCGTAAGCTATGTGCCAGACTTACTCAAACGAAAACTGAGATGATGCCAGCAACACGGAAGCATATTGTGTTACACATCTGAAACTCACTCAGTGCGCGCTTGTTGGTTTCGACAGCACTTTGCACGTTTTCTGCCCTAGAGTTACGTACCTTATCAAATCATTTTTCTCTTACGCGTAATAGTGTAACATACTCTCTAGCTATCTATTTACCGGAATGTACCGACTAGAGCCGGGGAGTTTTCGGCCATTTGTACTGACCATACTGTTTATCCCGCGATAAATTTTGCATTTGTGATCCTAAAAGCAACTACATATTTGGCCGTATAACTGCGGTGAGTGATGGGACCTCTTTCGGGTTTACAGGAAGTCATGTATTTGGAATAATCGAAACGTTGTTCTAAATGTTGTTTAGAATTGTCATTACATGGGGACCAGTAAGGAACATCTCAAGGACAGAGGAAATATGGTTTCTTTTATTGCAAGTTTCAGTTGACGTTCAGCTTAATCATAATTTCGGTGTTTGGCTTTTTATCAGTACTACGTTAAAACGTTTGAGCTAAGTCAACTTATTTCATTGTACATGGCTCCAACATAATGGAAGCAAAAGTACGGAACTCATGAATGTTATTAAAAGACCACAGAAATTTTGAAATTTAAATTATGCATTCAACCTTACGTGAATTTTCGCTTGACAGGGTAGGTGGAATGCCGTCGAATCATTCGGTATAATCAGTTAGTAACTGTTGGGATAATTCCACAATTAACTCAAAAATGTTGTTTTGTTCTCCACTACTGTATGAGCCTCCGCTTAAACACTATAAATACAGTGGAGTTTTCCGGTGTAAATGAACACGTTTTGGTTGAGAACAAATATACCCTTGGCTGAAGGGTTCCCGACTTCTTCATTTGTGGTAGTTCGTGCGTCAACGTATAGACCGTGATAACGCAGATCGTTAGTGCAACCGTCGTAGCCAAGCCGGGTTATAGCGAACGCCGGGCGTTAGTGTTTTTGCATCAATTGTCAGTCCACGCGGTTCATAACAGTAATCCGCCGAAATAAAAAAAATCCACGCCTTACTCTGAATTGTTCCATCCTACCAACTCAGCAACAGGCAGCTAGCTAGGATTTCAGTAAATATGCTCCCAGGAAAGATTACAAGTTGAAGGAAGAGTGTTGTGCAAAAAGCTTTGCGTTAACAATTTCTCAGAACGTTTTATCCGGAAATAGAGTAAAATTACTCCTTTGGAAAAAGCAATTGTGGGAGTATTCAAAAAGCCGTCTACATCAAACTCTTCTTCAAAGGCATTAATTTGATTAACACCACCGGAAAGATGATCAGTGCTACGTTGAAACTTATGTATAATGCGGCAAAACTGGTCCTGCTGTCACAAACGACTAGGATACTTCTACCCCCAGTCATAAAGCATATCCCCATGTTTCTTACCAACCATTATACCTGTCAACTTTCCTACAGTTGCGGAAACATACATTGATAGATCAGAAAGGATGCTTAAAATTAGAGTTAAGCAGCACATCTCAAAGTGGTTGGGAGTGGCACTGTCTCACCCGCCAATGAGTGACACTCAGCGAGGACGAAACGCCGCTTTATCTATTGTAAGGCACTTATCGACCACATGTCGCAGTAACAATACCGCATTTTCATTTAAGATCCTGATGAGTGCTCACAGCTAACAAATTCCCAAGTATATTGAAGATTCATTGGTCAGCCGTCGACAGCCGGTCATATGCACACAAAAATAACTGACTGTCAGCTTTTGTGTATCTCCGATTTAGCTGTGAGTACCAAACAAGATCCAACCCAATTCGTACTTTTAACCGTCTCATTTAAGTCTTGTCGGTTTTTTCATGCTAACCACATGTTTACGACTGACGAGAGTGAGGAAAGTGAAGTTATACTGTAATTTGTATCTTCTAGCCATTCTATTCAAATTTCAATAGATGGTTTCAACAACAACTTCGTGGTCTTCCATTCACCGGGTTCAATATTCCTAATCCGCAAGATGATCAACAGATTTCAGATGCACGAAATGACCACTAGACCGGACTGTACATTTCTATCTTTGCCGGTCTTCCGTAAACAAGTTCGTGAGTTAAGACGGCCGAATTAAAAGTTCCTTCAAGGTTACACAGCTGTATCCACTGGAGCCATCCATCGGTTAACTTCAAGGACCATTTAAAAACGTGACTTAAGCACAAGCTGAAAGCTCATCAATTTTTCTCAGAATAGCTACTAATGAGCACGAAACTTTCGTGTTATTCAACTATCGATTTGATTGATGTGGACACTGAAAATCTGAGTTATATTGCGAATATGTTTAATATAACAAACTTTCAAGCACCATCACCCCTTCTGTCATCGACTATGACACACTTGATATCATTTTCTGTGATATACATCGTTCCGATAGACTGCGATTTAGCGAGTGCTCTATTAAACACTTACAACAAATTAATCTTTAGAATGCTGAATCTCACATTTCGCCTGACCTTTTAACTGTTCTCAATCAAATTGACAATTTCTCTGTTACAATTGCGACTCAACACTCAACGGTGATTTTGTGCGCGCAAAAAATCGTTGGTACTTCTTGACGATCAGTTAAACACTTCCGTTCCGCAAACCGCTGGTGATAACCAACTAAATAAAAGCATCCATTAATTCATCAGTAGTTGATGGTATCAAATACTCAAACAATTCTTTATAAAAATGCATTTCTGACATATGCGTAGTAGTTTCTATCCCAGACACAAATGCTTGGCCGATTCTAGCCGCGAAAAATAAACCCGTGCATTCAGTTGGACAACTCTAGCTACGTACGTATATGTTGTAAACTCTAGAAGCGTCAGGTTGGGAAAAAAATGCCTTTGATGCCTCACCTGTCTCATTTTCTTACACATTCATCAGGACCTTCAACGCTTGATCTAGACTAAAAGCCGCAAAGTTCAGGTTTGTACTGTCGCTCTTTTGTCAAAATTTACTCCGTTCTTTCATCTGCTGTATAATTACTTGTGTAAATAAATCTAAGATTGCATAAGTTTCTCGTTTATCTTATTGTTTCTGGTAGTTGGCAATAACATTCCCTAGATATGCCTGATTACCCCTTACGTAAATCAATACAAGCACATATTCACTTTTCTAGGTTTTGTAAGAACATCACGAAGTTTAGTGAAAAAATGTTTTGCATTTCAACTGCTGAAGTTTGTTACATGGATTTTCTGTCGTCATGTGAATTGCATCACAGGGGTCAACCAAAGTTTCGGTTTTGTAAAATCGCTAGATCTTGATTATTATTTGAGTGGATTCGAAATTCATGACTCTCACTGAACTTTCTATAACTTGCCGGCCTAGATTTTTTATTGCCAGGAGATATTTCTCTAATGACTCTCGAATTAACAGGTGATTCATCGTGGGTCTATGAGCTTCAAAATGATCAACAGTGCATCTGCCAGTTAATGAATAGTTTATAAAAGTCGGGGTTAATGTAACCAATCTGTTTCAGTTTCTACACATACGCTTATCAAGCGAACACAGTTACGATCAGTCTGCACGCGTGATTGCCGTGACTGATATGCTTAATCGCCACCAGTTTGTTTCAAACAACCTTACACCCAAACTTCAGTCCATGTTTATGTTGTTATATACGTATTAGTTCTGACAAATTTCAGGCTGCAAGCTTCATAGACAAATGATCATCGGCTAACTTTTTAGTTAAATCGCCAAAACTTCACATGATTTACTTTTAAACACCCGTTGTCATTGTGTTACTTTAGTTACCTCCTAGTTTGTATTTCAATGAAGCGTGATTAAAAATGCTATTTTCAGGTTCACTAAAGCCAGAAGTGTGAAGTTCTTCAGAATTCAGTCAAAAGTTTTGTCCAACCAGAGGAAATCATCCTTGAACATATCACACGTTGATATTCTACATTTGCTCCATTTCTTATCTGTTATGGCTGCGGTACATTTTTTGCGACAGAAACCCTTACAGTAGCAGTTTGGCTACCATAACCAATATATATTCATAAAGAACATTCAGATTTATACTAACAACGTTTTTCAGACTATATGCTTACTCATATTAGGCTAACAGTCAAATCAGTTTATTATAATTTTTATTTTCACTCATTTCATAATGCATTAAATAAGTGCTCAGTACGTTTTGCTGTCATGAAAGATTGTGCTACCTGCTGATTCCGTGTACGACAAACGAATTCTTCTCAGAAATATTCCTTTTTTCATGTGGTATTTTCAAGTTTAGTTAGAAAGTACAAGGGTAGATGATGGTTGTTCGCATCTCTTGCGTATGCTGGTTAAGTTCAGATGGACACTGTTCTTTGTGTTGCCAAACCTGTTAATATTCTCAGTTTCATTTTACGCGTAAAATAAACAGTAATTTCATTTGACATTGCTTGTTCATTGGACAACTGATTACATTTTTTCGCTTTCAATTTGGGTTTGCGGTCAAAACATTTTTATTCCGAACATAACTTGACACGACAAACAGCCCTATTAAAAAAATTTAAAGTACACTTACTGGCAGCTTATGCAAAATACCAGAAATTCAGTTCTGGTGGGCTTATAGGCTTCCGTGTGATGTTTTACTGAAAATTACTCTGACAGCGCAGAATCATCTTTGGTAAGTCACCTCTAGAGCAACTCCCTTCAAGCGATTTTTCGCAAAAACTTCAAGGATAAAGTTTGTCTGTTTCACATGATGTTTGGAAAAGATTGCCTCTTTTAAATCACGCTGTGAGTTCTGACCCTCGGCAAAAAACTCTGAGTAAGCTTCAAGAGTTTTCTCTTCAGAAACTAAGATGAGGTCCATGGAAAACGCTTTGTAGCTGCACGTCAAACTATCCTAACCTGTCAAGCAAATCAGATGTTGCATATTTAAGTAACAAATATTACCGTGTACCCTGTGCAGATGCACACAGAACGTGCAGTCAGGTCCATAAAGCAAGTAAACTTATAACGCACACTTTCCTTCATTGCCAAGTACCATCAATTCATTGCCTTTATCTAGCTAAGCAATGCAAATTATATCACGTTATATTCACGCAAATCTATCGAAGCGCTCGTTTAATCCCGGTCAATTATTTTTTATGTCCGGGTTCTATCACTGCCAAGCTATTGTTCCTAAGGTTGATATGTACCTTTACATGACCAGTAGTTTTGCTGCTATTATGCAGGTATAACTCTTTTGGAAGTCTGATAGATAGACTGACAATACAAGTTGACCTTCAGTTGCAATTGTTCATTAGTTTTACTCTTAAGAGTAGAAAAAATCCCGAATTTTGCTTATGTGTGAAAGCTAACCCGGTCATGACAAGCAAGTGACAAATGTCCCGAGTGTTTGCAAAACAGACAAGGTAATCTCCGATTGTTTTTGCTCACACTGATCCAGTCATCACTATTAGACTTCTATTTGTGTCATCCTGAATGAGCAATAGTTAGGTGGCATGATAAATTTGAACGAAACGTTACTAAATTCCTGAATAGTTGAGATGATGACCAACAGCCTTGCAATGGGTTATCAAAGGCAAAACACAGGTTTTATGTCTAACGCTGAAGCAAACCGCCCAAAATGTCTGTCTGCACACGGAATCCTGCAGCAATGCGTGCTTGCTAGCCAACTTATTATTACGTTCTGTTCATTACTGTGAGATGAGTAATGCCGGACACGCACTGGATATGAACCTACAAATCCCCTCGATTTTCTACTTGACGAAGAAGTGGTACAGACGTTGAACACTGTGTTAAAAATAACTGAAACAATAACGTACATTTCTGCGAATTAATTTCAGAAGAAAGTCCAGAAGTATGTAAACATTAGTAATTTTTTGCGGACTATTTAGAACGCTGTGTTATTCTCCAGATGATAAGGCAATTTGATTTGATCACATCATTGGATGCATAATTTTATACATATTCCCCTGTCGCCAGTCACCTTTTTTTGTTGAACCAGTAGCTCGGTATGACTACAGAGTTATAAAACGAATTCACTGAACTACCGCAAAAATTTATTTTAAAAAAATGCATCATTTACACTGAAACAAACCGACAGTAACGAGATAATTGACTAATTCTTACAAACATTCAACTATAAAGTGTCTTACTTAACACTGTTTGTCTTCTTTACCGAAGGCTCGATTATTTTATTGTTACATTCAGCCTACATTTTTATGCATAGCTTTTGCTCAATCAAACTTTTTCATCTGTCAGACCACAAAGCTTCAAGTTTAAAAAAGCACAACAAGATGGAAATTATATATTCAAATTTCAAAACGGTGTTCTGGTTATACCCTTCGTCCAGTGTTCAACTGTAATTCAGAGAAAAACAAACACAATGTTGTTTTGAAAAATTATTGTGCCGGCGAATTGGGGTAAGTCTTACGTAGAACAGTTCAAACACTTTCACGGGGTTTATCACATATATTGTCGTAAATAAAACTGTAAGACAATCAAAGAACCATGATATGAATATATTTCGCTTCAACTAAAGATACCATACTCCATTTGAATAAAGAACTTTCTCTTATCTGAGTCGTGCTGTTTCGTTACAACCACTTCTTACTGAAGATAAACGTACTAACCAAATCTGGCTTTTCTTTTTCAGCCCTCATTCACTCCTGGATTTCCATTAATTTCATGAGGTTAACAGATGTTGCGGTATTCTCAAAGTCCTGATGAAACTGTTCACAATTTTATTTCCACATATGTCTCGTGTTACACTCTCACCAACTCGACGGAGCTCTTGTAGACTTGAATTAAACCAGGGTTATTTATGGCCCTTTGTTCCAAGTTGATCACGAACAGTGAACGATCATAGTAGCATTGTGCAGAAGACAGTGAACTACTCTCTAGTTGAAGAAATTCGAAAACACCGCGTAAAAGTATTGTATAAAAATCAAGCTGATTTTGATTGATTCCTAATTAGGCTAGATACATCACATTTATATCACACATTTTACAGGGGAATCCTGAAGGAGCTAAACGGGGAACGGGTGGTTATTGACTATGTGACAATCAATCGACTGACATCATTCACGCGTCCCTCATTAGGTCCTTCATTAATCCGCTGTAAAATGTGTGATA
>LUCH01000245.1:272713-285100 GCA_013368495.1 Paragonimus heterotremus | reverse complement strand
TCGCGTGCGCTTTGTGTAACTGACTGCGCTCACAGACTACGACCATGTAGCTATAGCCAACGCCATATTTTGGCGAAAATGGAGGGACAATTTTTCATCACCAAGCCAATATTTTTGGGACTCGTTCGATGCATTTCAATTTTTTAATCAACGACACTTATTTACAATTGATGTATTGTACGTACTTTGCCCGAAATGTCAATTTCAAAATTTCAAAAAAATATTTGAAAATCGATGATTCGCGCCAAAAGGATCGTTTTGCCTTTTGAACGACCTTCAAGGCGAATCTCGTTAAACAGATAATTGCCGCTCCAACAGTCGCATAATGAAGGAATGGTTGAATAATACAGTCAAGACCTGAGAAGAAAGACTACCGGATTTTCTGTTTGGATGCCGCATAACGAAGCATGCAACAACTGAGAGTTCCCCATTTGAGCTGACATACGGGAGGGAGCCAAGGATACTCTTGGATGTCTGCGTGTCCAGAGACAGAGAGGGGCAATTATTGCTGCAAGAACAACAACACCTGGAACACCGTGTGCTTGAACGGACAACAGAAAGACAACACCAGAATAAGCGAAGACATGACATGAGATACAACGCACATAAATGGCGCCCGTTCAGGGTAGGAGAACATACGAAAGCTAGAGATTACAGCCAACCAGAAACATTCGGCCCCGGCGCAAGATAATCTAGGAGACAATGGAATGGACCATTTACCATCACCAACCGCAAGAATGCGGGCTTCCAAATCAACCAAGGTCTTCGTGGGCGATGGTGTACAATTGGCGCCCTGGCACAACCGCGGCAAGTTCCTTAAAGGAGGAGCGAATGTGGTGGACTGTCAGGCAGGAAGTGCGAGCATTCCAACTCTCGGCGGGATACCTCAACACAAGGGGAGGTGCGTTCAAAAACCCACAGCGAGCGGATGGAGGACGGCGTGTGCCACCGGATGAGTCATCGCTCGACCGGACCGGACCAACGGGAGAGACGTGGCAGCCAAACTAGGATGGATGGCTAAATTGAAGACGTGATCATTCCAACACCCGCAGAAATATCCCAACACGGCTGTGGAGTACGATCAAAGCCTACGGTGGACGGAGGACAACACGAGCGACCGGACAAGCCATTGCTCAACGAAATCGGATCAACGGACGAGGAACAGCAGGCGGAAAACCCCCGGATAGAAGGCGCCAGTCACACACCTAAACCGGGTAGAAGTACACACGACGTGTGAGCGGAAACCGGGAGTGTTTCAGAATGGAATTGTGATTCAAAATCACAAGCGCGTGTGTGGTATAGTAACTAGCGAGTTGGACAATAAAGATTGTACTTCATCGGATGCCTTTACGCTACAATATGTTTTGGAGGCCGGTTTTGTTTACTTCAGACGCGTTATGCCCGCAAAAACGAATCACAGCACGCTCGGTTGCAGTTTATTAGACATTTGCTCAGCCGCACATCACTTTCGATGTGAAAGTAAGTGACTTTCTCCAACTGAAAACTGTCTTTTCCAATCTTCACGTTCGCCACTTGCCCAGCAGTGTACGACACCGCTTTTCTGTCACCATTTCCGACGGAAGTACGACAAGTCTGGCGGCGACAACGTTGTGGCTGACGCCGTGTTGCGCGTATCAGTGCTTTTTGGCCAGGACGTCAATGACTTACCAAATATGGTCGACAAAACTACTGGCACAAACATGGCCGAATACAACGACGCACTTAGCCGAGAAGTGATAGAGCGTGAGTAAATGTCAGGGTAAAAATACCCAAAGATTCGCTAGTAGCAATTAAAGACGCACAGACTGTATGCACAAACTATACCGGAGCACGGGATGACAAGTTTCACTAAGTACAATTTTGTACCGTTGGTACTAGTCAAGCGTGGAAACATTGGTAATAGAGCCTATGGTCTGTGTTTGAACCACAATGTTTCAACTTGGCTCTATCGCACTTGTGTTCAAGCTATTCGGGACAGCCAACAACGTGTATGAAGGCGCTGACGTCATTTTTGATTCTTTAGTGGGGTCTGCTATTTTTTAGGGTCTGGACAGGACCTCGGATTATCAAGTAATGAATGCGCATAAAATGTCCAATGTGAAGCAGAAAGCTAATTGGTGGGGGATCCACGGTTTATTCCGATAGTAGAGGGAGATCAGGTGGTCTCGCGATAGACCCAACAGAGACGGGTTCCAATATGAGGGAAAGGAAAGGAAGGAACGAAACTGAGTGCGTTGCCTAACGTGAGGAGCATTTAATGTTGAGGGCCGCTCTCCTAGCCCTGCGGACTAGAGGTGGTTGATAGGATGGGATCCTCTGGAAATCACAGGGTACAGAAGGGGTACGATTGATACGGTTTGGCGCCTCTACGAGACGGTGATATTGAGATTGAGGGTGATTCGGAACACTTCATGAGGGAGGAAAGTAAAAAACAGCGTGTTGTGTGGTAACACGCGGTGAATTCGTTGGGGGCGGTCAACATCTTTGATTATGTTGCTGTCAAGAAGGTTTTGATTCTAGGGGGGTGGTCAAAACTCAGTGTCAGGGGGACTTATTTCCAGATCCTTCTATGTTAAACTTGGAAACCTCCGCGCAGGGATGGATTTCTCTGTCTTATGGAAGGTTGCAGTGCGGATTCTCGAAAGAGATCCTGACCTAGACGGATCAATCTTCCAGCTGGAGAAACACGAATAGTATCGCCCACTAGATTGCCGTAGGGAGCAGCTAACTGCTTCCGGCCCAAATAGGGCACAGCCTGAGGGATTGCGAGCATGTCAACCAAGTGAAGGTAGTATATCTGCTGCGGACTATGTAACCCTGTTAAGATAATATCGCATCCTTTCAGTGACTTCCTAGAACATAATGTCAGTGTTTCAAAGGTAAGTGCCACAGCGCTCCCCGTGCCCGCGTCGTGGGGAGGGAAGACAGTACTCTTTTCAAGAAACGGACAGGCGCTCGGATGTAGAGTCTACGGCCGCTTAATGTTTACGCAAATTTGACGTGGTGTCAACGACACAAAAGTCGAAGAATGATGGTAAACTGCACGAACGCATATACCGTGGGAAATAATTGAGACCAGCTCGGAGCAGTTACAGAAGGATAGCTATATCTTCGCTGTCGTGAGGACCTGGTTGAAGCCGGAAGTTGATGTCGCTGATTCGTGTTCACTATGTCATTGTTTTTACCGTGCGGACGAAAACGATGGCCAATTTCGGGTGAGACTTCATCTCTGATTGTCCAGCGGTGTAAACGGAGGGCCGGCGGAGACCCCGTAAAGTCAAATGCGCATGTTGCGGTCAGTTTGTTCAAATTGCAAAGGATCGTGGTACTTTTGGCGAGCTCATACAAAAATTCCGTGACGTCTGGGGAAAGAAGTAAAAAGTCGGTCGCGCCGATTAAGGGCAATGTAAATCAAGCCGATTTAGACTTTCTTGGGTGACTTAACTATGTCCAAAGTAGACTGGTTCAGGTGCATGACCCAAGTAGCTCTTTTGGAAAGGCCTTGTTCATACCTCTGCGTGCCAAAACATCGGTACTATATGTGGAACAACTCACACGATGGAGGCCGGGTCAAACGCCTTCTGTACTGTACTTGGTGGTCACCAAGAGCCTAAACGACGCGCAAAGCCTCGAAGTTAGAGCTCCCGTGGTGAAATCTACCGCGCGCTAATGAGCTACTTATACAGATTAAGAGCTCAAAAGCTCTTGGTAAGTGGTGTCGGATGTAGAAAAACGCGTGAATCGAGCAGCTAGGTCAAGAAGCGGTTTCACTCTCTTGATTAACTAGTGTGTGTAGGGCGGTTTGTTATTGTAAAGTGAGGCTGGAAATTAATCAAACGGAATATCGGAGTTCTTATAGATGAGTTTCCTCTGTTCCGCGAGGAAACATTCCAGTGTTGGAGAAAAATTTCAGCCTATTGCTTCGCGGCATCAGCTAAGCTGGGAACAGTTTGAATGCCCCCACTATCATCGGACGTCTCATGAACGTTGTTCCTACCCGGAAAGTCTGGCCTTTGACTCCACTGGGTATTTCGTTTTATTTATTTCGCGCGGGTGACTGAAAACTTAGTTCAGTTTTTCTCCCTGTCATTGTCAATTCACATTTTTGCTCATTCGGTGCCTTGTGCTGTTATTCCTTATCGACCGACGTGCTAATTCATTACATAGTGGATTATTGGAGTTTCACTGAATTTTCTGCTTTGTCGTGTCTGTATTTTAAACGGCTGGAAACTAACCGTTTTACATTCTTTGTTACTTGTTCCTGTCGACAACGACTCCTGTTAGGTATGACAGCGTTGAGACTCAGCGATTGCCGACTGAGGTAGTGAATGCTTGCGGCCCTCACGTAGGTAAAACGTCTGTGCAGAAAGGCACGCGTTGCCACCAGTGCCAGAAGTGGTATCACATAAAGTTCACTGGTTTCAACGAACACCAGTAAAACCAGCTTTCCCCCCAATCCCTCAATTTTGTCTGTATGAGCTGCAGGTTACAAGGCAGCCAGAAAGCCGCTGTTTTCGACTGGTCACGCACGAACCAAGAAAATTGGAGCGACCCACAAAACATGCGGTTGCAAATGCGAGCATTCTTCTTTACTTTGGATCCTTTTCCATGGAGAATGGGATGGACGACTACCAGCGGACTCCATCCGAAGGCAGGTTAGGACTACAGTCTTTGAATGAGTAAATAGCGCTTGCCCCCTCCGGCGACGCAATAAACAAAAAGACAGTTGCGCTATCAATTGCACATAGAGAGTAGGCTGCCATGAAAATGAAACAGAAAGCTTTCAGAGAAAAGGGGGTTGCTTACCGGGCCGCTTCGCCAAAATGTTTTCTCCAACCTAGCTAGCCAAGTCAGCATTGGCCCCTTCCTTCTCCCCGTACGTTATAAACCTCATACGCGAGAGCATTTTGTCAGCCAAGACAACCAAAGGTCACCTGGCTTTTTGGTAACCTTCCCAGCCGTGCTCAAACCCGAGACAGTGGTAAAAACCGCGGCTTTGAAGTCCACCAACACAAACCTAAGAAGCATGCCTTCCGACCGCTGTCTGCAAGTGAAGGCGAGAAGCGAGCATCGGGCTGAGACAAGGTCACAGATTGTGGCAGACCGGAGACCGCGACTGGAGACTGAGGCTGTGGTTTCGCTCCCGAAGTGTCCACCGGGACTTCTTTGCCCGAGTGGAAAGGCAGAGACGCCATTTCTGTAGCCGTCGTTCCGACGGCCGAAGCCTCAAGTGCAGGCACACGTGGCCATGACATCATAATCGCTAAAATCCGCCTTCCGAGATACCCGCTTCAGAACCCACTAAACGCTTCCTTAAATAATTTTCTCAAGAAATCAGAACAAAACAAGCTTGTTGGCCTGTCGGAATACACATTTTTATCACTGGCCCCATAATACCGAGTGCAATGCGCTGTTTCAACTAGCGCCACCGTTGGTGAAAACTTCCGAGCACCCTCCCAAAAGGCGGAATACAACGGAGACACAGAGACCGCAAGTTTCGACACCGAGAATGTTGCCCAAGCCTCCAGTGGCGTCGACGACGTATGCATAAGTGGCGATAATGGGGATTACAGCCTAAAAGGTGGGCTGTCAGAACAGCCAGCCATAACAAACCCAGTCCAACCTCACCACCCTCCTAGATCCTAAGTCTACTTTCTCATGATGTTCCTCAAAATCTTGTCTCTCTTTTTTCGCCCAGTTAACTAAGCAAGTAGCATTTAATCGTCTGACCCCTTTCAATCAATCACACTGAACTTCACATGCTCGATATCACAGAGACCTGATTCATAGGTGACATAGGTGACAGTAAACTGAGTGTCCCCTGGTATTCAGTTAACCGAGCCGACTCCGGCCGAGGGAAGACGAGGGGTTCTGCGATTTTTCTTCACCAGCATACCCCAACATACACTGTTGTGGGTTGATTTCAGTCATCCGGCAAATATGACGCTCTGTAGCATCGACTGGCATTGCGTGACCAAGACTTACCCCTGGTGAGGAGTGTTTTTCGTTTTCCCTATTCCGGCGTCCAAAACGACTGCATTCTTCCCGTAAACCAAGACGACAACGCTTTACCCATCTGCTCATAATGGGCGAGTTCGATGCAACGCAGATAAACTTGGCGTCAGTTTCTCATCAGGAATATGAGAGTGGATTCTCGACTATTCTGCCGGGGCAAACATGACAGAAAGCGTAAACGCGGCAAGTCGCTGCCCTAACGCTGCATCGCCCTGATCGGATCCCTCTTCTGCTCGGTCTAGTAATCACTGGTGAAAGCCATCCGGTAGATGAGTTGTCATTAGGGCCCCACATGGACACGGTGACTAATATCCGTTCATCTCTGGCCCCACCTGTCGGTGGTTATAGTAACCAACAGAAAAGTCCGCAGTTCGAAAGTTTCATCAGGCCGATTTCAACGGCCTGAGAATTTACCTAGGTATACTTCTTCTTGTTCATGACTCCATGGGCCAGAATTATTGAGCGTTTGAAAGTGCGGTTCAGAAAGGTGACGACTTGTTTGTACCCCACAAACTGTGCAGCCGCCTTTTCCGAGCAGAATACGTTTTCTCCACGACGTCCGTTCCCATTTATTGGAGGAGCATAAGCCTGCATGAAACTCGGGGACATGAGTGCATTCCACACTGTTCGGAATAGGTGTAGGCGGGAAATCCGTGAACGCACCAAAAGCGTACAGGTAAAGGTTCTCTTCAAAGTCCGCGATAACAAAAACTTCTTAATTGAGCATATGCTACGAATAAAGAAGAATAGGACCTGAGCTCTTCCGCTGCGACTGCCAGACGGAGAGGCCTCAACTGCCTCCCTAGTTGTGGCCGAGCTGTTCAAGCAGTACTCAGTCGAAGCCTAGAACTTCGCACCGCCGGAGTGGCACCCTAGCCTACCGCTGCAGAAATTCCGGCAACCGCTTGTTACACCTGAGTTTTCAGTGTTAGATATTGAAGACCTTAGGTCCAAAGTTAATTCATACAGTGGGTCTTCACGAGATCCCTCCCAGAATTCTTTAAGAGGCAGCTACCAGTCTAGCAGAAGCCGTTTATGAGCTGTTTAGACAGACACAACGTATTAGCACTCCCTCCATTTTAAAACAAGCAACCGGCACTTTCCGGCTAGCTATCGACAACTCATACTTACTAGCATTCCGGGCAAAATAATGGAGCGCCTGTTAAAGCACATCATCCTTAACCATCTCTCGTCTAACCACTTTTTCTCTTCTGCTTAACATGGTCTTCTTCACACTTGGTCATCCATAACGAATAGGCTTATCTTCATGGATAGTCTGACGGAGGCCGAGGGCAATGGCTTCATCTCAGATGTCGTCTTCTTTCGTTTCGCCAGGATTTTTGATCGTGTCCCACACGATCCCATGAAACAAATTGGAAACCTATGGTATCCAAGGAGAGGTTTTCCTATCCTTAAAAATAAAAATTATAGAGTCAGTACGAAATCAGACCTTTCATCTTCCGCATTCTTCCTCGCGGGCGATCCCCAAGGGTCAGTGCTAAGTCCTTTGTTATTTTTGGCCTACATCAATGACTTCCGGGATAATATTTTCAGCAACGTTCTCGCGCATGCCGATGATCTGAAAGTCTGGAATTCCACTGATCTCGGTGCACTAGAGATTGCTGCTGACGTAATTAAGCATTTGTCCGATGATTACAGTCTGCCGCCAAATGACAATAAGTGCGCACATAGGTCACTGGGTGGAGACCCTGGCAATGACTTCGTGATTCACAGTGCACTCGACACACAAGATATCATGAAAATTGATCTGAAGCAAAATCTGAGCATCTGGTTGTCTTCTAACTAACTGTAGCAGCCTGATTAGTCAAGCGATAAGACTGACCACAATACAGTAATACCAAAGGAAGGTCGTGAGAATAACGGATAGGCTCAAGAAGTAAGCGCGCAAATAAAACGGAAGACGTATTAGTAAAATAGGAACGACCCACCCATAAGCCAAGGTCAGGTGGATTGACTGGACCGCCACAAGAGAGAAAGGCAGCGTCAGAGATGAGATGGGGAACACGGCCGACGGATAATTCCACACGGGGCGCGAGATGATGCACACTGAGCGCCGACAGATCAGCCGATACGCGAGGCTAAAATATTTTGTCGTCCAATCAATTTATCAACCAAACCGTTCGCGGTAACTCTCGTTTATTCGTGTTGATAACTTAATTCAAAAAGCGATTATGATGGTACGGAACGAGTGTACGGGTGGAGTTACCAAAACGGTATATACAGTAACACACACAAATGAATCACGAGACATAACTATGAATCGTGGACACCACAGTATTTTTCCTTTATCACCATGAAATGGCGGCAAAATGAAGATCTGCCGCCCTTGGGTTTATTATGCGCACTTCCCCCACGCAGACAAGTAGGCGTTTCAATCGCTTAACGGTTCTGTATAAGGCCGCCTATTTGGGTATGCCAATCGGGTCGTGTACGTCGGTCTGAAGAAATTTATGTGAGCTACTAAGCGTGTCCTGCGCGCGGCCACCAAACCAGTCACAAGCCTAAGAACCGTCACCGCGAGTGCTGGCCTGATATTCTTGATCTTCATCCACTTGAATTTTGACGACTCCACAACGATTTAATTCTCACACACTTCTTCGTTAGAATAGGTTCTGCTGAACAGTCCTTTGTCGTAAAGAATTCTGACGGCCAACCAGAACATAACAGGAAGATTACCAAGTTTCGTCTCCGGACATTCTTTGGGCAGCAGTTTATTTCATTACAGTGATATCAACCTTTGGAATGGTCTGCTTTCTGAGGTCATTAGCAGCGCCTTTAGAAATCGCTTCAAAACGCTGGTGGATTTTCACTTGCTTGAAACATCTTTATACAACTAACCTTACTCTGTTCTTTGTACTTGTTGTAATCCTCAATAACTGCGCCACACCCTGTTTCCAGTGTCTGCTTCTCAAATCGGCAAACGCCTGCTTGACACTGAGCAAGAAAGGCCGATTTGATCCGGGAATCTTGAGCCTCCTCCCTGAGCCCGTGAATTGCAGTGCGCAAAGCAGACACTGGTTCACAGTTGACTTTTACGTACTGAAACGCAGAAAGGAACGTTCAAAGAAGGGACACACTCGAACAGCAACCACACGAGAAAACAGTCGCTACTCTGATTGTCTGTTATAGCCGTGGACCAAATCTTCAGCAACGTGGAGACACTGGGGACAGCGTTCTTCCGAAGCAGGCGGTTACAGCAGTAGTCCTGTGAGAGGGATCAAGAAGAACCGGTATGAGTCGAAGGCCCAATAAGTCATACACGCAACTCACAAATGAGAACGGTGCCAAAAACACGGCGGCACGACGTTGAACAATTCAAATGCAATCTGTGCGCGCTCTCTAGTTTCGACCGCGCATTACAGTACCAATCTCTGAACGGCGCGGGTAACTCGAAATTTGGTTCAAATTTTCTCGCTATCATTTGATGTTAGTAGTTTTGTCCTATTGATGCTCTGCGCATCATAAATTTACATACGATTACCGTTATTCGTTATCGACTGACATACTAATTTCGTTTTATATTAAGTTATTTGGTTCACAGTATTTATATGTTTTACATTGTACCGTTTAGCGCATCTATTTAGCAGTTTATTATCTGGGCAGATATATGTTCGATTCCACTAGTTCCTCGCTTTACGGTCTGCCCTTTTTGCCTACCATTTTATCATGACACTAACACTTTCGCTTTTCTTTACAATGACACGCACGAGATCGAGCGGCATCGGTGGATCAGAAGTATTGAGAGCCTGTGGCAGTTTCGGCTACCGCACGAATGTTCAGATCGGTATGTAGTGCTGGACTTGTCTACACTGGTACCATAATAGGTGCATCGGCCTCAAGGAGGACGAGTATACTCTGCTGACCTCGTCAAAAAAGCTGTTTATCTGCATGAACTGCCTTTTTCGTGAAGGTTGCAGTTCGTCCGAGGCTGTATCCCTTCAGCTACCGGTCACCCCTGGTGAGAAAAAAACGAGGTATTACAGTGTATTTGCAAGAGGTCTAAAGACGCCAATGTATTGCACATGGCCACGGTTGTAAAAGCCTTGGTTGAAACACAGACGGCTTTATCTGACATGAGGTCAGAACTGAATTCACTGGACGAGTGTATTCCGCTCACCCTTCCAGGTGTGGCGGTTGCTCGTAAGGCAGCGGCCTTATTCACAACACAAATTGAGGGAGCCGCGACAACCTTGAGGGACAGAGCGCTCCGGGGAAAGAGGCTCTTTTTGTGGGGACGATTTCCGATCACACCCTCCCCAGCTGAACAAGCAAGAGCGGTGTTAAACACCTCATTCCCTCTAGAACTAAAGCGCTCGGCGTCTGCCAGCGGACCTCGTTCCAAATCTCCCGTGAAGTCACTCAGACCTCTTGCGACTTTATCCACTAGGATCAGCGCAGAAGTACTGGACAATACAGTTCAACTAAACAAGTCATGTTAATTTTAAGGGAGACTCACTGGTTCGCTCAATGCAAGGGCTTCAGGAGCGCCCCCGGTTTGGTGGAACAAGGTCACGCATAAAGTCTGACCCCAAAATTCGAGCCAACTTGAGGGTCCTTATTCCCACTCTTAATAGGGGATCATAACCTCTGAATGGAACAACCCATGTGCCTGCACTCACGGCGAAGTCGGCTGCTCCAACACCTCCTGGATGGTCAATCATCTTTGGAGCTTCACGGGTCTGAGCAAGTAGCTCACAAAAAAGACCACAGACTAACAGTCTCGCTCTAAACCTCCAACCATCGCACCTCCAAAATGTCCCGCCCAAACCTACTTTACTCCTAAGATTTACAACCCAATGAATCTGCTTGGGTCACCTCCAGCCTCCAGAACGACTCATATTTGGTTCATTTCAGCTGCATTTCCCCCCACCGGAACGTGGTCATTTCGTCCTAAATTCTTCTCCAACCTAAAGTCTCGCCCAAGTTTTCGGGGGATGCAAAGCTGCAAACCACACTGCAGTACTTTCAAAGTAAGGGCGACCCACAATCCATCGACATCGACCTCCCAGAAACACGCGAAGCGTCCCACATGAACGTTCACATATGCACAGGCTGCCGCAAAAAACCGCAACCCTAAAACATGGCTCAGGGGACTGACGCCGATAACAAGCTGCGTGTAATCGGTAGACCGTGAATATATCTGTTATCGTTTAGTTAAAAATATTTTGTAGCTATTGAAGTTGCTGAAATTTTGTGACATGTTGCAGTTCCCAAAATCTCACAATTCTGTTTCTTGAAGATTTTTTTGTTTCAATTTTCCGAAGACGTAAGCAAGGAAGTTGCGGCAGTTCAACGGCATAAGGGCTAATGGAAAAATAGCACAGAGTTGCATTCTACGTTATTTCGGAGAATTGCAAATAAAATATAATGAAAATCGGTCACGGACTTGGAAACACGTGCTCTTATTTAAATTTGGACGTAATTAAGCAGGTGAGCGCGATCATAATTTCGACAATGGAACTGTTGTCGAAACATGAATGCTAAGCTTTTCATAGAAATACAAATATGAGGAATGCCTATAAACTTACTTCAACGTAGGACAGTGCACAAAAACTGGACGAGTAAGTCCTGTTTTATCAATTGTGTTCGGCATGCTTTAACATTCGTTTGTACATCGGTTGTTAACTTTTCTATGAAATTAAGATGTACGCTGGAATAAAAACGAGGAGACCTGCGGAAAGAATGATTGAAGAACATTCCCAACTGGAAAGATTACGACACTTATAACGACAACTGTGTAGTCCACCGGCATTGTACTTCAAGGCCGAAACGAGTTGAAAACGACTACATGGGCGCGATAAAATATTTTTTCCTGAAATATTAAAATGCATATTATGGGACAAATTTATAGATTTCGTCGAGTATAATAATTGTGTTGCAATGAGAAAAATCAGCTATACCTCAAAATTGTTTACATTTGCACTTTTGTTGAGAAAAATGTGTCGCTATTTTTTTCAACAAAGGCATTATGTCGGCTTTCATAATCAATTTTGCTTCCTGAAAATGATTCCATCGGAATTTTAGTGGTGGGGTACATATTTCCATTCTGCAGAAACGCTCAGATTCGCGTGGTCTTGGAGGTTTAATTGAACTTGTAATTTTCGACTGCGTTGCTTTTGCATTGCATTGTACACCAAGTATCACAGTAATTCCTAGTTAACGCTATATTGCCACGCTCGGTGGTTAATTATTCACCTGAGTTTGTAGTGGTCTAATCAGTCAAATGGTAAAAATAGCCAAAATATGGTAGTGTCAAAGAATAGTCGTAACAGTTATGGATAGGCCCAAAGATAGACGTACAAATTAAACAGGAGATATATCGGTAAAATACGAACGACTCACTGATAAGTC
>LUCH01000245.1:253082-263344 GCA_013368495.1 Paragonimus heterotremus | reverse complement strand
ATTCCTTAAATAACTCGGCGACAACTAGGGAGTCAGATGAGGTCTCCCCGTCGGGCAGTCGCAAAGAAAGGGCCGAGGGTTTATTCTTTCTTAGTCGTCGCATGTGCTTAGATTATAGATTGGGTGGTTGACATGGCCATGCCACATTTTGATGGTACTCATCCATACTCTTACAACTTGTAGGTGGCTTTATATAGCCATATGGCGGCTGTGTGTAATCCTGATAAAGTAACCGAAACATGTCCACTATTTTCGGCTATTTATGCACGTATACGAGCCCGTGTTCACCGGGTTTAATCCATTTTCATCCAGTCATGCAGGAGTCAGTTTTCCTAAAAAGTAGTTGGGTGAAAATGGTGTTGCAATGCTGTTTAAGGTCCCAGTACCATCAAAGAGACGATAGACTTTCCGAGTGAATGAATGTGGACTGTCTATCTTAGAGGGCCATAAGCAACGCTTGGTTATATTAATTATGTATCACCGGTACGACCATTTATTGCTGTGTAACTTTTAATTGCAGCACCCATGTCTGATAACGAGTACCCCACGGTGGCCGTGTCGCTGGTAGTCCCGTCATTCTTAGAAATGGACCCGATCCTATGGTTCATACACCTTGAGGCGGAATTCTACAATAACCGCATGTCTTCCGACCAGACCAGATTCAGCCAGTTAGTGTCTCGTTTGCCGAAAGAGGTCACGACACAACTGCGAGATGTCTTGATAAACCAGCCTACAGAGAACCGCTATGAAACCCTTAAAGAAGCGGTAATTAAGCGAGTCACTCCATCGGAGAAGACTCGTCTGCAGCAATTATTTGGCGAGTTAAAGCTGGAAGACAAACGCCCTGCTTCCCTACTCCGGGAAATGCAACTTTTAAGCATATCGCACATGGACGAATTACTGCTTCGCGAATTGTGCATACAGATTTCCGAGATCACAACCCCTAGCAGATGCAGCGGAAATAGCTGATCAGGTAGTGGAGCGTTTCCAGCCACTTCTTAACCAGGTTAGCACCCCAGTACAGACGCCATGCTCGTCGAGAAGTATTCCGCCACATAATGAGGACAACTCCTCTACGACAGAATAAAAAAATGGAAGCATTGTGGGCCGAAGTCGCAGCTTTGCGTCGCGATTTTAGCAGAATCCCTTTAGGTCGTCCTGTCCGTTGTCGATCCAGCAGACCCCCCAGGCTCACAACGACGCAGCAAACGGACAGTCACTGTTGGTATCACCAACGTTTTGGCACTAGGTACGTTAAACCGTTAAACCACCAGGTACGTTAAACCGTGCACATATAAGCCTACCAAGCAGGGGAACTTCCACGCCGGCCCGTAATGGCGACTAACGTCGTCGGCGTCGCACCTTGTCGTCTCATCTTTGTAAAGGATGTAGAAACCGGAGACACGTTCTTGGTAGGTACCGGGGTGCAGGTTAACGTGTTTGCGTCTACAAAAGACGAGGTGCCAAACCTCTGCAGCCCACAGCTCAGCGCTGCAAATGGTACCCCTTTAACCACCTATGGACAGCGGCGAACATTCCGCTGGGTGTTCACAATTGCCGCGGTATCTTTCGCCATAATCGGGATCGATTTCCTCCGGCATTTCGACCTTCTGGTCGATACGAGACGCCGTCTGTTAGTCGATTCCACCACTAAGCTAAGCATACCCGGCAAGCACGCAACCGTTGCAACCATAACACCCATATATGCCCATCCCGCCGCTCCTAGGCAATTCGTGGATCTCTTCACTGAGTTCCCGCAGCTTGTTCGAACATCGAACGATATTCCAACAGTGACGTTCAATGTCACTCATCTCATCTGAACTAAAAGACCCCCCGTCTCGGCACGGCCTCGCCGGTTGGCTCCCGACAAACTAAAATTCATCAGGGCAGAGTTCGAGCGCATGCTCGAACTCGGGATAATACGCCCTTCCGAGAGTCCATGGGCCTCACCACTACATATGGTCCCTAAAAAGTCGGGTGATTGGCGCCCATGCGGTGATTACCGCGGGCTCAACAAAGCAACGGTCCCTGACAAATACCCAATGCCGCACATGCGGGATTTAACTACTTGCTTACGTGGTAAAAACCAAGATAAAAAAAGTACATGTGAATGCGACTATCAAAAATATCATTTATTATAGTCGCTATACTAGTAATGGCGCATTTGGGTGGGCCACCGTCGTATGAGAAGAACTGTGAACCGATAATCCGTGGCGTTAACTTGTACAACTTATCACAATCTTGCTGGCTGTTTTGGTCTGCAAATCTGAAGGATATCTCCACGAGACCTTCAGAACAAAGGAACTAGATGGGGATTAGGTCACCTGGAATTCTTCGGTACTCGAATACGTAAGTTTCAGGGTTTTCCACCTAAGGCTACTGGGTAAAATTTTAAAGGCTAAGTGTTTCCACAACAGTTCACCGAACACACTGGGATGTATTTCCGTCCTTTTTGATATCACTAACTACCACTTGGTTAACATGTTTGAATAAAGGTAGGACGTGGACCCCACAAAAGATTCGAAAGGCCTTCTTGTTTGTGTCGGTGAATGTCTTTTTTTTCGTACTCATTACAGCATACCTTTTCTCAGCCACCTCTTCTTCATGATGAGCGGAAGACAGGTTGAGTGACAGTCAGATTCGCAAATGTTTCCTGATGTCCATTTCGGCAACCACTACAGCTTCCCCGAAATCTCCACCAAGGGACGTGTGTATCCACTTGTCGTTATTGATAGGCGGGCACCACTTCTGTGACCATTGATTGACAAATCGAGGTCAGCGTAGAGAATGCTGGGGTCAAAGTTCCACAATTGTAGTTCATCCACACACAGCAATGGGTTCCTGGAAAATACTTCTGGTGGGTCGTTGGTATAAATCAGAGGGATGCTGCAAGCACCTCCATTGATATAGATGCGGGAGAGAAGAGGGCAAGGTCAGCTTTAGCCTCAAAAATTCGATTAATTGGAAACAAGGCTATTCAACGGTGTATCATACTGAACGACGTGTTCATCTATTTTAAGTAAGAGTGAGCTGTACGGCTGCTGGTCAGACACTTGAGAGAAAATAAAGAAGGTAGTATACAAAACAGGACGATAATCCTTGGCCTCAATTAGGCTGTCCAAAGAGAAGCACGTCACCTACATATGGCCTGTTTCATCATCATCCTTATCATAACAGCCATGAGCCGGACCAAAAGGTACTGTGGCTCGGGCTGCCGCTCACCTTAACAGTGACGTGGAATATCCTGGAAGAAAACGTTACTAAGATGGTTGAAAATTATTAAAAGAAGACTAAGTGGAAGAACTAGAAATGGTATGGATACAGGTACGCCATTGGCTGCGACACATCGCCATCTCGGATAGCGTCTCTAACCAGTGGTTTGAGTGATCACGAGGACCCCATCCAGGCGGGCAACACCTACCCACTTTGCTCAATGGAGCAGTCAAGGTCTTCATATTTCGTGACCATGTTGTTGGTTGGCCACCACGCGGCTTTACCCAACTGTTGGTGGTCTCAGTATATAATACTCGGTACGGCAAACGATCAGTTGGCATACGGAGTACGTGACCCAGCCATCTCAAGCTGTGCGGCGTAATTAGCTGACCAATTGATCGAGCATTTCGGAATACGCGCCGGCGAACGGCCACATTGCTCACGCGATCAGTCCACTTAATATGGGCCAACTGGCGGAGACAACGATGGTCAAACACAGCGAGTCTGTTGATATGTTCTTTGTGAACAGGCCACGTTTCTGAACCATAAAGCAAAACGGAGCGCACACAGGCATTTCCTTTTAGAGACAACCGGACGTCTTTTCAACGCCACAGATGACGCAGTTTGGCAAAGACAACTCGTGCCTTTGCTATCTTCGCTGATATCTCATCGGCAATATTACAGGCTGACGAGATAGTGCCACCCAAGTATGTGAAACTGTTCACAGTCTCAGGCAAGAGTCAATGCTTGACTATGGAAATGAGATTACCGAAAACATGTATTAATATCACGTGCTTGATTAGGTGTTCTAGAGTCCTACATAAGATACTTGTTATAGTAAGCGATCGGTTGTTGGCAAGCGAGTGCCAATTACCTGATTTATGAGTGTGAATTACGTTAGCCTCGTTCTATCCAGTTGAAATGGCGCCTGTATTAAGCCTGAGGAACTCTTTCAGTATTCTTGAATGAATCTGGACCGGATTAACCAAACGGAACTGGTTGGAATTCAAAAGTAAACAATGTATCTCGCTCACTGATAATTTTGTTGATAGAGAAGGTGCTAAAATGACTTGTGGTAAGCTGGGTACAGGTCATACCGGGGTCCCTAACTATCTCGGCGACCTCGTGTTATAGAAGTAAACTCACCGTGTGCCTGACGCTGTGACAGAGCTGAGAGAGTGTTCCTCCAGTTCCAGCGCTTTGGATTGTTCTTCAAGGTGATTACGACGGGTTTATGATTTGCATCGAGTGCAAACTATAATACACATCTCGATGTCTTCTGGTTTGCCGGACTATAGTTGTATTGCTGATACCTGTGGACGAAGGTTAAGAATGTGGTGATTACCTTTTGGTAGGGAGGGCGTAAAGAGCTCTTAGTAAACTTCCAGGGAGCGTCTACAGTGTAACGTCTTCGTGAGTCCCATCTTTGTTCTTTTGGAAGCAGCCGAGCCCGTCCCGATGAATAGCGTGCTGAGAGGTCTGATTAACGTTACGATTCGGTTGCTTTTGGTCATGTTACGGCATCTAGTGGCGGAAGAAAACTAAGACAAGGTGGCCATTGTTTCTAGGGAGAACTAAAGCAGTTACCTGACTGGTCAGTAGTTATGAGATCTAACAAGCAAGACGATATCTCGTGGATATGTTGACGTGTTCAGTTCAATCTCTAGTATTATGAAGATTATTGTATCAAATCTTCTCCCAGAACCCTGTCTCGGACCATTTCAAGCCGCCTTTGAAGCGTTGAAAACACCTATAGTAGGTAAATATGAATGCTGAACAAAAGCAAGAAGATGTAAGTGCGATAAGGGGGTGTCATCACCTGGAAGAGAATCAGAAAGTTAGCGCTGTATAACTCCTGGTAATAACCACGGAATTTGACCTGTAGCCGGATAATACCGCACACAGTAGAGGAAACGTTAACGCTGTGTAAGAATTATGGAAACAAGTCTAGGCAAAGACAAATAACAATCCCTATGTGCATTCTTTGAAGGTCAGTGGGGAAACAAGAGTAACCAAGAATAGTGATCTCATTCTCACTTATTCCTGGTGTCAGCCACATTTCATTAGGTGCATTCACATGAGAATGTCTATCTTATATCTGCTGTCCAAGTTTTGGCAGCTTAATGACCAGATTGAGACAGTTGATGTATATACGTCTTAAGACCATCTCATTGTGGAGTGACCTCTGGATGGAAGTAAAAGTAGCTGGAGGAAAAGATGGAGGTTTCCCTTCGAGTTTGCTCGATCATTCCTACATTCCTACAGAATATTTGTTAATGGCCACAGTAACACGTTTTGATGGCAGCAGTTGTCGCTAATTTTCCTAATCTCTAACATCCGTTTTATTGTGCAGTTTCCAAGTTTGTATTTTTATTTTGGTAGATTACATTCACATTGGACAGAGACGGGAATTCCGACATGACTACCTATCTCGTACGTTCCAAGGAATTATGATTCAGTTATTTTTATTAGGATAGTAAGAAAGGAAATTGTTTCCGAGGTGATCCACAAAAGTTTCTCTACCTGTCTTTCGATCCCAAAAGAGAGTAAGTCTTATATGAGTTTTAGTTTCTTAAAAACCTTCATAGACAGTTGTTGGTGCACAACCGAGATATTCAACTACAAGGTCTTGTATTTGAAGCTTCAGCCAAAAATATTGACGAGGAAACCGGATTAGATGCTTATATACCTGCCAGTCTGACAGATGCAATAAAGCTCGCTTTGGATTCTCTCCGTTTGGCACCAGAACGCAGTGCAGAAGTGGCTTTGCGTCTGAGCACGGTGAGTTTTTAGGAAACTTTTATCTAAGCTTTACACGTCATTCCTCCTTGCCCTGTAAAATAACCATCTAAACTCAGTTTTTGCTGTTGTTCGTGCTCGTTTTGCACTGCCATTTGTCCGTAAATGGAAGGTCGCTGATCGGCGTTCAAACGCAGATGTGAGAAACTCTCGTGACATCACTGATTAGCAAATTGCTTAGGTAAAGCCGGAACCTAATGAACAATGGAAGCAAATTGTCACCCTCACGGCAAATTGCTGAAACGAAGTGTATCTTGGAAGTTGTGTGGCTCTAACAGAATTGGATGTTTGCTGCGTCGATAAGCCTTGTTTGCAACCGTTACTCAGTTTCTCTTACCTCTCAATATGAGTGTCTATCGAGAACTTGAACGTAAACTAACCAAAAGTTCGCACAAATGTTATGAACTTTAGTTGGTGATTAGAGAAGCTTTTGTGTCCGCGGATATCATAACTTTATTCTTTGTGGTTGTGTTGGCCTTCATACTGGTTGTGGTGGCCCTATATTTGAAAAAGGGTTTATTTATCACGAAATAATGGCGACTTGATACATGGGTTAGACGGTTTGAGGTGCAGTTTGGTTGGCTTCAATCTGATTGCGTCAATAGGACTTGAGCAGTGCGTTGTTGCTTTCCCGATAGACGTCCGTCAGGAGTAGAAATGGTTGTTGAGCCTAAGCTATTGAGGCATAGTAATACCCCAGGTCCAGATCTTCCATCTTCTCTGTTCAAGGTTAGTAGTGATTCAAATCACAGTTGACTCCACTCATTCGGGCAGTTTTATAAACCCAGCGGGCACCCAGGGACCGGTACTCGTCACCACTTATTCCCGTATTTGACAATCATAGAGGCAAGTGTTGTTGCTATCCGGTTGTAGTAATATTTCATGCAAACAATTAGTCGGTTCTTTGTTTCCCATAATCTCACGACGTACGAATATTTTTCAACAAAATCCTGTCTGATCCAACCCATTTTCTTCATTCGAATTTCCTTAGGTGTGCCTCTACATCTTCCACTAGATCTCGATACACACCCGTCTTACTATTCTCTCGTTATTTATTTCGTCCGACTTCTATACAAACCCGGCCTTCTTATTTTTGAATTGATCACAAAACTGAATCAATGGATTTTTCATAACTGATCGATTGTTATCATTCTGCAGCTGGTCCACGAGGTTTATTATTATTATTATTATTATTATTATTATTATTATTATTATTATTATTATTATTATTATTATTATTATTATTATATAATGCAAACGCACTTAGTTGATTGCCTTTCGTTTACGTAAAGTGTAAGTATGTAGGGAACTGATAGTCCACCACTCATGATGTGCAAAACGCATTATTAGCTTGATTTAAGTTCCTCATTGACTAAATATTGTGTTGACTTATCCAACTCAGGAAAAGCCAAGTTCGAGAAGAACAGACAGGATTCCAGTTTGATCGTGGATGTATTGATAACGTTTTTTTATTTTGTTGCGAGTTTTGGGGCATCAGTTGTTTAAAAAAACCGGCGGCCGTTAAGTTTTTAGAACTTAAAGGTGGTTTCGATTCGTTTGTTCGTACCGTCCCATAGAGGTATCTGCTTCCCACAGAAGTTGTGTAAAAGTGTGTCTATTACTACAATTGCATGTTCACTTTGCCAGCGGGATGAGATTTTATGTACAACTGCCCCGGGTGTTCATAATTTCTGACACTGTTCACCAGGGGTGCTCGACTTTCCTCTTCCTAACCGGCTTTGTCGTTTTAGAAGGCGCGTTACGTTCCATTGATGTTAATGTAGTGTTTCTTTCAGGCACTAATTCGAATGAAATGGAATATGCAAACGACGTCGTTCTCCTTGGTCCATCTGGAGTGCCAGGTGCATTAGTTCTCCATTATTTACTGGTTTGGTGGTTTTCCGAAGACAAATTCTGTGCCTTAAACTGACGAGTATTTAAAGAAGAAAAAATAAACAAGAACAGTGGAGATTCATAACCGAAGAGAGTAAACAACTACGTAAGGAATGTTAGTATTGATAACGTGTTCAGTAGTCAGAACTCACCGGAAGTACACGACCGGTTTCATGATTGTTACCACTCATCGGGCATGTGCACCCGGTGAACTTCGAACACGTTCTACTATAAGAATGGCAGATGTTGAAATTTGTAGGCATGGCCTTATTTGCAAGTTAGTTGTGTCGTTTATCTCAGATTCTATGGAGTCCGAGACTGACACTGGTTGCAACTAGGCAGCGTCTCGACAACGTACAAAAACAACATGTTTGACTGAGTGCGGCGAATCTCAAATTGAATTTCAATCACATTGGACCTTACTGTAGAGTCGTTATCCCAAAATAGGTGTGGATGCCTGCCAAAAAGCTGTCTTGCGGACTAGTGTTAGGACGCCCACCCTGTTGTCGTCCCAAGCCGCCTCCGTCGTGAGAAAGGAAAAAAACGATTGATTTAGTCCTAATTAGCGGAACTGTTCAAATCGGTCGAGACTTTTTACACCGCTATGCTCATTAGCCATCCTAACTCTTTTTCCTCCGGTAACTGTTCTCTTCAGTGTCTTGAGAATGTTTGGTCATTACGCGCCCTATAAATATTTTGTAGTTGTCGCCCCTGTCGCACACCTGTTGGGGCGGAACAAAGCCGTTTCCTTTGTACGCGACTTTTGACTTGTCTTGGGAACGAAATAACGGGACAGTTGCGACGTTTTCGGGACTGAGATTTCCGTGTTAACTAGTACCTGGACGAGAATCCGATTTGTCTCAAGCGCCCCACTATATGGAGAACGAACCAGCATATCGTTTAGGAGGGTTTACAACAACTAATTAAAAAAACGTGCTTGTGATACGGACGGAGAAAGAATGGTCGACTCCGTAATTTGTCTGTATGGGTTGAAATGTCCTGGAACATAACAAGATTTACAAACTGAGATAGCATGAACAGTAGAAGAGTGAAAAGATCGGTAACAGTCAAGCAGATATGTCAACAAGACTGGACCTTGACGCGGTGTGACGGCTTGCGCATCTCGATGGCCTATTGGGTTAAACTGGACGGTGTAGCCACCACACCGACAGAGTCACTCATGCCTGACAGGTCAATAGGTCGAGGTCTGACAAACTAGTCTCATGATCCTCCAGGTTGGGAGTTGGAAGGAGGTTGGCATCTTTTTCCGAAAAATGTACCAGTTCTGTTACACTGTCACCCACCCGCTGCCTTGCGGTACAGGCTTTTGAGTCAAAGGCTTTGGTTGAGAACCCTAATCCTTCTCCTGTCTAGGTCTGGGCTCCCTGACAGTATCTCAGCCCACCTACAACCATTAATAATCACAACACAAGTAATTCCATACTGCATCGGCCGTCTCGCAGTATAAACCTTGTCGCCCTATCTGCTGCTACAACAGGGTGGATAGGCGAAAACATGCTACTACTGACCCCTACCCCACTGTCCTGTCCAATTTAGTTCTCAGGCCCCACAACAGATGTAGCTAACCGTGGTAACACTGAACCGGTAAGTTCAGTTTCTTGCCATTCAGCTTCAGGCCTCCCTCGTCCATTGCTTAGACCTGGAAATCGAATTAATATAGGTGCTTTCAACGTTCGCACTTTAAAACAGATAAGTCAACAGGCCACTCACGCACGAACATTATACTCGTTGCATGTCGATGTCTGCTGTATCTCGGAAACTAAAATCCAGGACAGTAGTCAACGTATGGAACTAACAGCACCCGCATTGTCTACCCGATACTGGTTATACACTTCGGGTGACTCCACAACCGCTGTTACAGTTCAGGCCGGAGTAGGTATAGTCCTCAGCGCGACAGCTGCAACCGCATTGCTAGATTGGATTCCTGTTGACAGTAAAGTTTGTGCAGTCCGCTTGGTGAGTTCTGTTAAGACCAGCTCTAGACGCAAGACTTTCAGAAATTTATTCATTGTGTCTTCTTACGCTCCTACTGACTGTAGTGACGTCGGCGTCAAAGACGCGTTTTACTCGGATCTGGCCGCTCTCCTTCGTTCGACACGTGGTTCTGATATAGTTGTTCTGGTGGGAGATGTGAATGCCCAAATCGGCCTACTTAACGAGGCTGAATCTCGTTGAAGTGGCAGGTTTGGGATAGCGTCACATCAATTGGATAATGACGCGTGATTGTTACAGCTGTGCACTGAGCATAAGCTATTTTAGCCAGTACTAGTTTTAGGCATCGTGCACTTCATTGCTGTACTTGACGCCCGCCTTCTCCGAATCAGACCTGGTCTCAG
>LUCH01000245.1:237336-251065 GCA_013368495.1 Paragonimus heterotremus | reverse complement strand
TCGCGACTCACAGAGTCGATGGCTTGAAACATTAGGTGAGTTGACGGCTAACCGAGCTCAGTGGCGTGAATGTTGTCGTTGTTTGTCCGAGTTGTCTGTGAAGTGAGTGCACTTAATGACGCAGGACAGTGAAAGCCGTGAGGAAGCTGTCTTGCTGATGACGCCTTACTTTCACTTACAACTCGGTTGTTTGTTTGCAAGGTGTAGGTGCCTTGATGTTGTATGTTTGAATATAAATGTAGCTATTTTTAGTAGTTAAGTCCCTTCCCGTCCTCTTCGCTTTTTTTCTCTCTTCCTATATAGGGTTTGCTTCTTCGTGGTTGTGTGGCAGTTAAGCATCAGTGTGAACCACTGATGTATTGCTGTCTATGATGATGGTGATGACCAGATATGTTTTACAATAAGGTGGGCTCATAAGTTTTTCTAGTTGTTGTAGGCAAATGCGGATATACAATACCTATGTTCTAACAACTAATACCAGAGATATAGGCACGTATTCTTCGAACATTATAATGCACAATATAAGTTCGCCAATACGCAACTCGCGACAATAAACTTCGGGGATCAACTGACAACTAGAATGCACATCAGTTATGGTCAGTGTTACTTTGGTGAATGAAAATGACTTAGGACTAACTCTGCGGGCAGGACTGTGCACTGATAGCGAAGGGATTCATGTTCCGTGTTGTTACCGTTGCTTGGATAGCGACGCCACCTCGATTCATGTGTGCCTGCGACGAGTCATGTAGATGTGAACATGTGGTCACGTGAGTGAGGATTGCCGCGCATGATGATCACGCGGATGTCATGATGTACGTGGTTGTTTCGACTTCAGGTCTTAGTCAAAACACGACTGGCACTAGTACATGTTCATATGAGTACCGTCAGAATTAGTGCATTGGTCAAAGTTTGGCGGCGCAAATTAGAGAAGCGCCGTGTTTTTTTTATGTCGGCGTACACTGTAACGGACGTTACTAAGACTGCGTTCAATCCTGATCCTGTCGGCCTTTCGAAACAGACCATACGTTCAAACATCTTTGTCTTGGCGGACATTTTAAGTGTTCAACCGGTTGGACAGAGGCTGGATGGTGTGTTCACTGTCCGGGCGCAGCCTATTGACAATAGTGGTAGATTGCCGCACATACATGTATCACGCAATCTCTATATTTGGAGCACCACAACACAAGGTGGCATCATGCTATATAGAGACCACCCTGTGCACGTCATTTATGGACATAAACCATTCCTGCAGCTGTCATTTGTAGGTAACGTCATTGTCGTGCATTTTGGGTTGAGCCCACGTTTTTCGTCCTCTTCCGTTCTGTCAGTTTCTTAGATGTCGTGTACTTATAACTCGATGATAGGTATCTAACTGTGGACACTTCATAACATAAAAGCTTCAAACATTAGCTTTACGTTATTCGAGTGAACAGTGTGCAAGCAATGCGTATCAGGCGATACTAGCGAGTCAACTATTCTGACGGAGTCATAAAAAAGTCTAACGAACACTAGCAAAATCGCTTCTATAGTGAAATCTTGCTATAACCGCATATGTCGCAGTAGAGTTAGACAGTCACTACAGACTTAAGTTTCTATGGTTTCAATAAAACTTATAAACAAGCGTTGCTCGGTTCCTCCTAGCTATGAATATGACAGCGTTTGACGAGGGCTTAAATACAGGCTGACTGAAAGACTATGCCAAGATTGTGGACTTCACTTATTCAGACGATCAATAGTTCTGAAACGAACCATATCAGAATACTGCCCTTTCTCACTGTTGACTGTGTTGACCATGGACTTAGTGTTAATGAAACGATATTTTCATAAGATAATTCACTTGTAATCAACCAGTTAGACCGTATATTTTGGGGAGCAGAGCCACCATGAACGGGACGTGAATTTTCGCAAGGAAAAGCGGCCGTGTGGCCTAATTTGGGGAAGCATGTTTCCTGGTGGAGGTCTCCGCCTCCCTCTTTTCGAAGAAGTTAACGTCAGAACTGATAATATTGTTTTAAACTGTTTAGAAGTCCGAAGGTATGTCTCTTGATTGAAGCTTATCAACACTTATTAACAGCATTTATAGTAGGGACTGGATACCTGTTTCGCAGTCACAGACGTCTGCTCTGCCACTATCGTATCCAAGTCAATCATTAGATCAATGTTGAGCTGGATTGCTAAATCCAGATGAAGCCATATTTATAAAGAATGAGAAGGATTCGAATTCGGTCGCGGGTAAGTTGATCACAGGTCTTGGGCATAGGCACCATTGTAAACATCCGGCAGCCGTGTTAGTTCTAAACCTAAAGACTGCCTCAGTCCAGTCGCTCGTAATGTTCTTTGGAACCTTTTTCCTTTGCAAAGGAGATCCAGAGGTCGTATGTTTGTAATTGCAAAACACTACTAACATTCGAGCTTGAAGAGTGCAAAGAACGCTTGTCTCGAGACACTAATGAACAAATTACCCTTTCCGGGTCGGGTGAGGGGACTTATGAAGCACTTTGGAACAAATCGTGACAGCCATGGAAGTTTGTTTTGATGAGATATGTTCAAAATATGTGTTGTTGCGGTGAAAATTGGTTTCTGTCACGTTGATAAACCTTATAAACAAGCGTCACTCGATTCTATCTGGCCTTCGAAACGTTGGACGTAAACTGACTAAAAGTGCGAATCACTTACCCGAAAGTGACGAATATTGTCCTTTTTTATCTGGGAATGATAATGTTATTTTTCTTGATTCACGATTTTATTGACCTTGAGTTTTCAGATGGGAAATCATATTTGCACAGAATGTCATATCACCAGCTCGTCGCGCTGGTTCGACAGGTAGGTTGAGCATTTTGAGGAACAGTTCAGGCGACTTAAATCCGGATGGGACTCGAGCGGTCGATCATCACGTTCCAGACGGCTCTTCATTAGAGGAAGAAGTGGTCTTGGAGCTTGAGTTGTTGAAGTTTGAGAGGCTTCTGGACAGGATCTTCTCTCGCCTCTTCTTAAGGATGGTGGAAAATGTTTGGTATCAGAACCAGCAAAACTTCTTGGGACGGTTCGGAACTCTGTATAGATAAGTTGTAGTGTGTGTTTATCAGAATTGGGCTCGAATTGTATGCGACGACCGCGGAGGTATCAGTCTAGTACTCATTGCGTTCAAGTTACTCACTGGCGTTGTTTTACGTGGACTCACTGACCCCAGCGGAGGACAGGCAGGATTGCGATCCGATCGAGAGTACATTGGTCACGTTTTCACCTGGCAACTGGTCTTGATGTATTTACGCTCTTATAGACCGCCGATGCTCGTGGCTTTTTATACTTAAAGGCTGCGTTCGGTTCGGTCGTTCGTAGCATTTTTTAGGTTAAATGTACCCTATTCAGATACCGAATTTGGCACTTATTATAACAAATTCCCTTGCTACGTAACTCGTATCTCAGTCATTTTGCAGTAAACATTCCGCGCGTTCACATTTTTGAGTTCAATAACAGTGGGAACCTGATGTACTGAAAATCAAGGGACACTGAACCTGTCAAACTCACCTATTGTATAGAACTATCCGATGTACATTATTTTGTACGCGGACTCATGTTGTCTATCAAGCACATTTGATCAACATAGAAAACAGTCTTGCCATCGGTGTATGTAGTAACTGTCCTTTCAGCCTTCACCAGACATGAAAGATCGGTGTTTACTACATGCTGTAACGTGGTGTCTCGTTTAGAAGAAGTGCCCGCTTTTCACGGACATTGCTTGAAAACTGCCAGTGTTGTATTACTAGTAGGCAGGTTGACATATTTGTTAGTTATTGGAATGTTCTTGCATGAAAAGTTCACGCTTCAGCCTGGTCACATAATGTAGATGAGTTTAATCAGATGAAAGTTCTCTATCCATCCGGTTCGTCGCGTCAATGAGTTGCTTGTTTGCATGCAATTGATCTATTTCAAGCCGTCATTGCTCCACTTCTCGCTGTCGGTATTCGTCGACCAATTGGCTACATTTATACTTAAATGCTAGTTTTCACTACTTTCCAGCTTGTTCAATCGTCCCAACTCATTCCTGATGGAAACTACGCTCTTCGAGAGCAATCGTTTATTTACATGTTGTTGCGCAGACTAGCGAAGGCCCAACTGCCCGCGGATGTTCTTGACGAGAACGCTTTGAAAAAAAAGGTATATGTTAAACGTCAAGCCAATGAAGTTAAACGAGAGGCAGTGGATAACGAACAAACAGGCAAGGAAACAGAGGTCGACGGACTACCAACGTTCGTTATCGATGTTTTAAAAAATATTTCCGAGATGACTACACCGTTAGGTGAGTTTGTTTATCAATTTATAGTTTGAGTTCGCCCACTGACATAGTGTGTTACCTTTTTTTTCCTCTTTTAAGCACTCGGCGACATCATAGTCAACAACGGATCTTTTCGTTGTTATTACTACCGCTTGTCTGTCATACCATCTGCTGAGCGGACTTTATATGAGCTAGGATACTACTAGTAAACCCTGACAGTGAAGTGGAAACCTATGCGTTTAATTCAGAACCTTATACAACTGTCAGATGGCAGAGGACTAGAGCACATCGCGCTTTTCAGCATCCATATCATCTTTACTCTATTCTCTAACCAGGAGGGTCGGAAGATTGATCTATTTCATTCCCGTCGGTTGAGTTGTCCGAGTTGTCTAGCGCATCAGCATCAGCATTTTCAGCTTTGAGCCGCTCTCGTAGGTACAGTTGTTCGGGCTGCCGTTGCCCATGACATTGATCTCTTAATAATGATCGTTTGGTTAGTGGTGGGCATCGGGCTTGACGAGGTCTTTAGGTGAGATTATTCAAAATCTTGCTCATAACGCGCTCACCAAATTGGTACTTGCTGCTGTGTAACTTTGAGTCAGTCGCAAGCCAGCCACATACACGTCCCTCGTCGTTTTACACTTTGCTAATAAAAATATGCTCTCTACTGAAATACTATGGGCAGTCAGTCCTTTGTTGTCTCCTTCCCTTGTGGATTACAATTTAAATCATGCAGGCGTATTTTTCGTTTCGTGTCAGACGAAACTCAGTGAACACTCATGCGAAGACATGGTCACAATGAACCAGATAAGTCGCTGTTTCAATAGTCAATCATAGTTTCATATTAAGTGGAAAGTTGAAGTGAGAGGCTATTCTTATTTATGGAACAAGGATATCAAGGTTCAGAGTCGCAGAAATCCATCTCCTCTGACTATCTTGACCTTTCTTAAATTTATTTCTATACGGATGATCAAAAGGAAATAGTGTGTGTGTTCGGAACTAACATTCGGAAACATGCTCTTCACTCCCATTTTGGACTCTTCCGGTCTCGGAGTAGACCAAATTTATCGGGATAATTCGGCGAACCCGAGTGGATATGTTAGTCCTCCCTTAAGAGTTGTTTCTGTAACGATGAGGAACAAATTGGAGATGCAGGTCAATAGGCATTTTTCAGAAAATATCAAAACACCTACGAGGTATGGTCAAATAGTGTGGTCACTAGAGTACAAGTAAGACAAAAAATCGAACAGAGGGAAGTCAATTCAACAGAGGAAAACAACACCACGTTGAAGTAGAACCCTCACTGTATTGTGAGCTGTAATTCCCATTTTAGAAAATGTGCGCATGATGGGCAACAGGCATATAAGAATTAAACCGTAGAGATCTTCCTTCGCTGAACGACTTTGTATTGCTCCATTGTCGAGTGGATAAAGACTTCATCTTTCAGCGCGGAGTTAGCGTGTTCGAGTTTCAACCATTCTACGTAAGTTTGTTTCTTTCTAACATGTGTGATCTAGTGCCGAACCATGGATAGAATAGGGTTTGTTGGACACGTTTTTACCGTGTGTACGAGCGGCAGTTCTTTTCGTAGCCTGGCACTTCACGCTTATCCATTTCTAAATAATGGTACTGCCCAATAATCGAACCTGGTATAATTCTAGTGTATCTCGTTGGCCTGTTCCGTATGTTCTCCGTTACCTTACTGAAAGTGATGACAGACAGCAATATGAGGCGGCAATTTTCATCAACCCCGTTTGTATAGGTAGGATTCTTACTTGACGTTGCTATTGTGGACACGTCCTTATGTGCCCATAGGTTCGAGAAGACAGGGATTTCGATCCACCATCACCTGTTGAAAATTTGATGTCACTACCGTCGACAGGAATACATAAGTTGAAGGCACTCTGTCCGGATCTAGAGGAGAGAGATTGATAATAATTCATTATAAACTCAGGTAATCTATACCGAGTTGCTTACATCTTACAACCAAACCGCTGAGTTGTGATTGCATATCGACATAGCAGCTTTATTCATTGCTTTTTTTCCCCAACTCACCTGTATGCATTGCTTGCTGTTAGCCACTTGCTTTTTATCGGTCTACTCAATCGATTCAATCTGTGTCCATTCCACAGGCACCCTCCGAGTGATCCCTTATCGACGAGTACAAGGTGTACTCAACGCTCAGGTATGTTCATTTTATTCTGTCCAAACTGACACTTTTTCACGAGACTGTCGAATGTTAGCGCCAATTTGGTTTACATCGCTCCGTTTTGTGCTCTGTACTTGCAACGGCCGACCTGCTTGTATACAGTCCCTCAGCAAATGCACTTCTTCCGCGTAAGCAGATTTGAAAATTAACTGACTAATATCGCTCAGTGGAAGGCTCGCCAGGTACTCTATTCGCATCCGCTTTTAGGCTCACCATGTACTGGTCTAAGGATACTCTTCAAAGGATAGAAACATTTTCGCTGAAAACAAAATGTTTACATCCATAGTGATTTTTATGTTTATCATTGACGTGTCACTCACTGCGGTCAATCATGACTGTCGTGCATTTTATGCTACTAGTTGTTGCGACTCCCCTGAGAGAGACAGGCTAGAACAAACACAACGACTGCAGCAAGTGACTTTTCCCAACATTAGTTCAGGTTGTCTTTTTTAGTAGGCGGCCGATGAGTTAGGATAAATTTCCACCTCCTGCACCAGAAGGTGCTCGCTCCCGTGCGATTTGTTAGATTACATGTGAACTGTTTGCTGTCACATTCTGCAAACCTATATTGAAACAAACTGTACTCGAATTCGCAACTTTAGGGTTGACAATTGAGCTGTGTGCCACTGAGCTGTGACAGTCTGCTGAATGGTGAAATGAACTGGTTATGTTCTCTATCACCTATATTTGTGTTATTCTAGTGAACTATACAGACAGGGGAAGATGAAGAAGAACTTTACTATCACCTAGTGGATGCGTTACTACTGAGAGTACGGGCGTCCTTAATCTTTACTGTTCATTCTTCTACGCTACTACAAATGCTTATCTAATGATGGACCCATGCTTATTCACTATTTTCCTCGTGATATGGATTGCCATGAAACGTAGAGTCGCTGATGAAGTGAAATAGCTCATGAACCCATGGTAGTTGTGCTGAGCATGCGATCATTGTATGCATTACAGTTATTCTGAGTAAGTTCAGGAATGTCATTTTCCAAGTCACCGATTTGCGTGCTGTTTTTTATCTGGTCTTTTTCAGTCAATGTGCCGAGCTTGGTTTGATTGCGCATCCATAGAAAGATTACTGCATCAGTCCATGTCAACTGAGTGCAGAAGAACGCCTTATCCGATTATGCACACGGTGCGCTTATCCCTGTTGTTTGACTCCAAACTGTATTCTTCCACTTCCTACTCCCCTATGCAGCTATGCGCTTTTTTTTGTTTGCCTGAACTATTGATTACATCAAGTCTTTCAGATTTTTAGCTCGGACCTATATTATGATTAGTTTTAGGATGAACAACTCTAAACATGCTTATCTGAGTAGAAAAGCTCGATTGGACTGTTCATTTCAATATTTCTATTTGCGTCAGCGTTATATGACTGCAAACAGGTTTCTCACGCTTTCCAGCCGTTTTTGATCCCGGGACTCGATTAAGTTTTCTTTATTTGTATTCCAATATCACTGTTCACACTAACTAACACTACTGTACGTGTTTCAAACGTGATGCGATCATCTTATAACAAATCACTTGGTAACGTTGTATGCTAAATTTAATCTATTCCGCACATGTTAGTGTTCGATATACATTCCGCGATAACTTCACGACCATCTACTATTTCACAGATAACCGTACGACATTAAATCACTGCATGTCATTGCACAAAAATTTGTAGGCTGTTCATTTTTCTTTTAGAACTGAAAAAAGGTTATAACTAGGTTAAGTACGATATGCACCAACCTGAATCCCATCAGCATCATAAAGTAATAACGATAATCCACTGACAGGCCATCCGGGAGAGTTATCTACTTAACAGTATATTGAGTCTTCTCTGGTAGATCGCTCCCGTTGTTCAGATGATCCGTCATCCTCAACCAGTCGAATTGGATTATTGCGACTTAACAAGAGGAGCAATGCTGCGTGAGTCTGTGTCCAAAAGAACTAACTAACCACAATGTATCATTCACAGTTTCTCATCATGCCAACCCTCACGAATGATGGCAGTCCACTTAAGCTAAACAAGACGAGCGAAAAGCTACCTATAGATGTTTAATACAGCTACCAGTTCGTAATTGAAAATACGTGTCTGTGAAGCGTTTCGAAAAGAATTATCTGAAGAACATCGAAATACTTTTTGTGGTTTAGCTACCGAAGGACGCGAAAGCATATTTCCTTCAATCTTTAAGACATTGAGCGTAGTTTGAGGTTATTTGGGTCTCGCGCGGTGGTACTTAATGCCAAGGTGAAATTCTGTTCGTACGGTCCCGAGGGACGCGATTGCTTGATCTTAAGAAGCAGCTGATGTACTTTACTAAACAATCCAATGTTAGGCGATCAATGATGATTTAAGATACAATCACAGTTGGCGGCTTGAATGAATTGGCCACAGTGAGTGGCCAGCAGAATCAATTCCGGAAAATGTAAGCACGCTGGGGTTATTATTGTCGTTCCTTATGCCGCTTATTTCCCACCAAGGATGTGCTCCTTCAAATGTGCGCCATGTTTTAAACATGTTGCTTCTGCTCCGTGGGTTTTGGGTGTCAAACTGGCCAACCTGTGGTTTTGAAATAAACCCAATTGAAAGCGTCTGAAACACACTTGATAAGATACAGTACTTCGGTTCCAAAGTATACAGCTTCATATCTGAGTTGAAGGTTGTCATTTATCGAACGTGATGTAATCCGGACCACACTATTCTAGATACCTCCTTCAAGATTATGCAGATGTGTCGTATAAGGGTTATCGAAGTGAATGGAAAAGCATTTCCTACCGGCTGCTTTCAAGGGAAGGCATTAAAAGATGGACCTATAATTTTTTCGCAACGGTTTATAGATTTTTCTCTATGCGTGAGTGCGTAAAGCGATTGCGTTTGCAATTAATTTTCAGCGACCGATTCCAGTACATATAGGGTGATATTCCTTAATCTTTTTTGACACGCTTCTAGTTTGAAACATTGAGTTCCATTTATCCCATTCATCAAAACGGCAAGAAGACGTACGTTGCGAGGTGCAAACATTTCATTTATTCTCATTAGTCGATTATATAAAACACGGTTACATAGGTTCGGTGTGTGGTGACAAAACAATGAAGTGAACAGACGTCACATGCGTGTAATCAGGATTGGGTCAACGATTTCATTGCCACAGCAAGGAATTTGATTGAGTCAGCATTTTTTACTTTCAGAGGAACGCTGGTTGACGCTTGAGTATTAACGCCTCGGAAATCGCCAACATTTTAAGGTTGCGATTGCACAATAGGACCATAAATGAAGTGGCGTTCGATTGTCATATTCTGACATAAAACATTTGTATGAAAATGTGCACCGACAGTTTGTCTTCCAGTTTTAATACTGACTTTCTTGTAAATATCCTCCGCCTAGTCGTTTTCGGAAAGCTGCGTCTAGGCGGTCGGTAGTGATTACAAAAGGGGTAGATCTTGATGCGATGTGAGGACTTGCTTATCTTGATGATCTAGTGAATTAAATTGGACGGTGTGAAGGTCACACTGAGCCAGGCAGATCAATAAGTGGACTGACGAATTGCATCCTCATGCTTATCTTGATTATGGGTTACAGGATGACGCACTTCTTTCCGCAAAGTGCGGCACTATTTGTAGGACACTGCTACCCACTCACTGCTGTGCGATACAACCTTTGAGACCAAGGGCCTCGGTGGAGAAACCGAATTATTCCCCTTTCCAAATTTCAGCATTCTGATAGTGTCGCAGTTCATGTATAACCCTTAACATTCACACGATTACTAATTTCATACTGCAGCAATATATAATCCGGGTCGCCCTGTCTTCTGCATGTAACAGGATGGATAAGCTGACCCGTCCCTCACTGTCCTATCAAATTTGACCCTCAAACCCTCAAAAACTCATTTATAAAAACCCTTTTTCAGATCCTACAACCGATACAGGTAATCAATAACACTGCCCCATCCCCTACCACACAACCTCCGGTTTGCTTCATTCCTGGCACAGACCCAGAATACGAGTTTGTATGGACGCTTTCAAAGTACGCAGTCTGGGACAGATTAGTTAACAGGTCACTCTCGCTCAAACGTTAGACCCGTAAGAGGTTAGAATTCAGGATAGTAGTGAAAATGTCGGACCGATAGCACTCACACTGTCTGCTGGATACAAGCTGTAAACTTTGGGTGTTTCTGCGGTCACCACTCGGCTGGGCTGAAATAAACGCAGTCCTCAGCACAATGGCCGCGAACGCATTGACAGACTGGATTGTCGTTAGCAGTAGGCTCTTTGTCGTCCATTTGGTAAGCTGTATTAAGATCAGTTGTAGACACCAAATCTTCGGGAATCTTTTCATTGTCTGCTTGTGCTCCAACTTACAACATTGACTTCAAATTCAAAGATGCCTTCTACCGGTTGATCCTCTAAGGTTCACATGCAGCTTTGATATAGTCATATTGACCGAATATATGAACACCTAAGTCAGCTGCTATGCTGAGGTCAAGTCCCGTTTAGGTGGCCTGTTTGGGCTGGCATCACATCGCTGAGTTAATGGTGGGCGGCTGTGGTAACTGCGTTCGGCAAAGGCAACTTTTAACCAGCACTGGTTTTAAACATCGTGCGCGTCATTGTTTTGCTTGATGCCCTCTTTCTCCCAGTCAGACGCAATCTCAGTTAGACCGCATGTCGGTTAGTAATAATTAGCGTGGTTTTGTTCAAGGCTCTCGTTGTTATCAAAACAAATACTTATATTCAAATCGTTTGTTGATTCGTCGCCATTTTGTACTTACTTCCTACCTACCGCAACGGCCGGTCGTCGAGAAACTAGTTAAGATGTGTACTAAACTAGTCCTGAATGTGGGTTTTCCAATTTTAACCTATCAGATCCCAGCTGTCGTTGAACCGAAATCCCACAACCCATTCATGATGCAAGTACTATGGCACGCTGCACGGTAGTTTGTAGGTTAAACGAACAGTAGTTGTCGAACTCCACAGTACTGCCAGATGTCAAACAATGTTCTTCATGACAATCCATATAAAAGTTCAGAAAGCGTTAGAAGTCCAAGTATAGCTTGAGCACCGATCTTAAAATTTAATTAACCAGGAAAGCTAATAAAATGAAGATCGTTTTTTTTAATGGAATGCTAGCAAACTCTTCAAGTCTTTTTGTACTCTCAGCCCAGTGTATGTTTGTTAGTGATCCTGTCGGTGAGATAGACAGCACACTAGTTTACAGTAATCTCAGAAGGCTATACTACTGAGTAGAACACTTGGAGCATCAGTATAGCTGGTCTCATGCTTCTATCGTGTTGCTTCCACAAATTTGCAGTGCACAACCCCGGTCTGTAGGTATGGAACCATCAAGCGAATTGGAGGTCCGCTCTGAGACATGGCTCTCAAACACGACAGGCCTACGGGTTCAGATGACCTCGTGTCGGCACTTGTCGAAGTGGCTGGAATTGCATCCGTAAAAGCCTTCACTCAGCTGTTTCAACTTTTGACGACGGGAAACGCACGTCTGTTATGGGGTCACTCGGTAGTAATTCTCATTCTCAGGAAAGAAGTCACAGGCTCTTGCGAAAATCACAGGGATTAGTTTGACATTGGTCACAACTATTGTTTTGGCATCTTTTGTACTTCCTCAACTGACTGCAGCCCAAGAAAGAAATATTAGGAAAGAACAGGCAGGGTTTCGTCTTGAACGTGGATGTATCGATCAATCTATCATCCTTCACCAAGTTCTCGAGCAGCATCATACGCATCGATGACCAAGAATTCCATTTTTTTCGAATATAAATTTGTCCTATTCACTCGATTCGGTCCGACACACTCGTGTTTAAGTGACTCGTAGGATGTTTCGATCGAGCGCGCGAACATACCGTCGTCGCCTTATTCCTACATTTCGGCCCAGGTTAGGGTTTACCGTGTACTGTCTGACAATTTCACCACAAACAGCGGCGCAAATCGAGGCCAAATAGTGAAGGGTTGTCTCCCGGACTCACAATATGTTGGTGTGGACCTCTTTTCTGATGGACGGTTGGCTGATCGTGTTTATGCCGACAACGAGATGTCGCTGTTTGACAATGCTAAACTCTGTTCCGTGTTCTGCCTAATATTTCGGATTGCTCTTCGTATCCTCAGATTGCACAGTGCCCCCACCAGACTGTTATGATTGCGCATATTTAACGTTGCGTAAGGAGTTTGTGGAGATTGTTGATCGGCCTGCATACTTTGGAGGTTGTATTAGCAGCCGTGGAAATGTACGAAGTGAAACAGAAGCTCGTATCTGCAAGGCTAATCTGACGCATTCCTGATAACGACGAGGCTGACTCTTGATGGCCGCGTTGATAATGTAACACTGAGGGCTGTATTATTTTACGGCTGGGAAACCTGGTCTCTCAGATTAGAATACGTGAACCATCATGAGGAATTTGACTATCGATGCTGCGTTCGGCCGCTCGAATTGAATGGCATCAACGGATAAGGAAATGGAGAGGCTAGAAACCTGATGTTTGGTGATTAATAACAAATAAGTTTATCTGTTGATTTCTTAAGTGTGTACAGATTTAGATGTTTTGGCCGCCTACCGAACACTTCTGTCGATGCCACGACCTACTGGCGTAAGATGCGAGCAGGACACAGGATGACCTGACGTAGAGAATTGATGTCATTTGCCAATTGGTTGGCCACCGTAGGTCAGGCTTCCCTCTCGGATTGGACACCTCGTCAACCACAGAGTCCGTCGCTGGAGACTTCGAGTGATATCGCGGCTAATCGGGCTCAGTCGTGTGAATGTTGTTGTTGTTGCCGTCGTTGTTAGCTAGGGAGTCAGGTATGTGTGTATACCACTGATGAGCTTGATGATCGAGAGATGCGGTGGTTAAATTGTTCCGCTGTACAATCGCCCTTAAACATCATCATCATCATCACAGCCATGAGCCTGACCAAAAGATACTGTGGCTCGGGCCGCCGTTCAACTCAACAGTGACGTGGAATGTCCTAGAAGAAGAAAGTTACTAAGAAGGTTGAGAATTAATAAAAGAAGACTAGCCGTAAGAACTAGAAATGGTATGGATACAGGTACGCCATTGACTGCGACACATCGCCATCTCGGATAGCGTCTCTAACCAACGGTTTGCGTGAACACAATGATCCCATCCAGGCAGGCGACACCTACCCACTCTGCACAATGGAGCAGTCAAGGTCTTCAAATTTCGTGACCACGTTGTTACTTGACCACCACGTTGTTTTAAACAACTGTTGGTGGCCTC
>LUCH01000245.1:206561-235648 GCA_013368495.1 Paragonimus heterotremus | reverse complement strand
CCTTGCATTTACGAGCGTAGGTCCTCTGGGCAAATGATAAAACAAAACGGGCACGCCCTTAAACAGGGGCTGTATGAATGCTTGTTTCTGTAAGCCCCGGGCATTGTGCCGTACCTGGTTTTAGTAACCATGCTCGATATAATCAGCTGCCCTAACCATTTATTCTGATCATGCTTTTGTTCGTTTTCTTACATCATGTGAACAATTCTTTCACTCTGGCAATCTAGTTTCGAACCAGCTTTTTCCCTTGCTTTAGAAGTGGGATGCTCTTAGAATGTGTGTCGACCCGTGTACATTAATTTACGGTATACCGACCTCATTGTGTCATCAGGGCCACTGGTCAGTTGGACGTTCATGAAGTGGAGTGCACCGTTCGATTCATCTACCAAAACAGACCAAATTGATACGTTTGCGACATTAACGAAACGAACCATATGTGGTAGATTATGTTGACTTGATAGCGACCAATATCGTCAACGTGTCGGTGCTACATACGAAGACCTGAATTTGTGTCCCGTGTGCTCTCATGAAGACATCTATTTGTATTAGATTTGAGGACAACCCCTTCGCAAGCCGTCAAGCTGCGATACAGCCCGCCGTTGAACATGTAGTAGACATAGAGAGTGCATCACCACAATGGTTCTTCTAGGTCCGATATCTATAATGCGTTTTCTGGTTATTTTATATTATCACACAAAAAATCGTCTCCACCGACGCAGCATTTGTCGATAAAGAGGTTACATGGATAGAGCTCACGTACTTCGGCATTTTCTTGGCAGAGTCCACACACTCGGACAATCACTTTTACGTCTCTTGATAAGACCGTACGTACACGCGAGGATACATTCAATCAGTACATTCGATCAAACTGATCCGGTTCGGTGTTGCCGTATCACATTAAGTATTTCAGGGCATTAGTAATCCGGGTGTTTGGTTAGCATTGTTTAAGCTTTCCTATCTTTTGTCTCCCAAAATTTGTTATGAATGCATGGACAACACGTTGCTAGCCTAATTCGATTTTTTAAGGTAACTATTCTGGCACCTTTGTATAGTCACATGAGTAAGACATCCTGCGTGCACGCTTTATCGGGTCCTTATGTTGTGTATCTACTTGGCGATGTTTGTGGCCGCTACTGTCCAGGTCCGATTCAAATTCGTCAGTACAGTAAGAAGACATATGTTGCGATAATGGTAACATTTCGTTTACTCTCATCGGTCGTTACCGTTGAAACAGGCGTACCGACATGGTGAACAACTTTTTTTTCATTAGCTCTTTCCCAAGGGGTGTTGTGGCAAATCACAGTATGTGAAATGATGATCAAACTGTGATCCCAAGAGTAAACATTGAGGTCTACATAATTTGGTCGAACTGGGCCGGATGTTGACTGAATTCGAACCTTCTTACTCTGTTTAAGATATTCCGATGAGTATTAGATACTAGTAGTGTGACTCGAAAAACGGTTGCAGTGGGTTTAAAAGGAACTCATATCACTAAGTGGTAGTAGGGTGGTCCTGTAATTTGGTCTCAAAGGTAGCGTTTTGTTATCTACTCGATATAGTTGTAGTCGAATTCGCGTTTACAAACCGTATAAAAATATGCTATCGTATCCTCTCATTTCTCTTGCTTTTAGTTCACTATTCGATTTCCAAACACCTCTGAGGAAGGTTTGTACAGCTTCTACGTGCATAATTGCCCGCTGAACGGCTCGAATTCCCCGGTGCGGCAGCAGCAGCAGCAACGTGCGGTGAATTTAACGGTCAGTTCCATGGACAGTAAGCCAGCCTACTTGTTTTTGTTATTGCTTGTTCCTCACACTACATGTTTTGGTGTGTTCCATATAAGCTTTGACTGTTGGTCATCAAATCGATGCGATGTTTGTGGCGACCCCGGGCTTCTACATTGGAATAGTCATCGCTTGTCTTATATCCCCTTACGGTTTACATTGACTCAGACAGAGTGGACATCAAGTTTCCGCTCTGTTATCAGTTAGTGCAAGTTTTGTTTGTCATCCAACTGACCAGCAACTGGTATCGAGCTATAATTAACTGCTGTGCCATTGATAGATCAAAATGAATCAGTAACATTGTATAGCATTCACTTTCGTTTGCGAGTAGTATAGTGCGTACATTCGGGGACTAAAGTGCAGGTCGCAACGTTAGGAAGATGAAGGATCAGAAGGGAGTATTGGAACCGTGTGTATGCACCATGTGGGACGTGTAGTCAAGACGAACGACGATACACTGTTGCTCAACGGATGTGTGTACACGTCAGCCATGCAAATGAGTGTACGCGTTCGTTGTTTTGTGGTTTCACGTAACTTGTAAAGGGTTTCATGCAACAACTAACCTTCCATGTCGAGCGTCTTTTGTGGTGACAACATTAATAAACCAAGTGGATTTTTTAAAATTTATCGTTCATCATCATTAATCATTCATTCCATATCTGTCTAATCTGAAAGGACGGTAAATCCATTTTAAACACACCGAGTTCAAAGTCACTTTCATTTTAGTTTTGTTTGCCGCCCTCCCTTTTGGCTATATCTTGCTTTGCCTAATAAATTTCCATCTTGACTTAACAGGACCTTATTACTCTCGAGAGGACGTGTTCATACATAAACGGATCACAATTGTATTTTTGTACTCCGATTGGTCAATATACCCTTGCTTGTGTCTTAATTAGTAGACATCAAAATTGTGACAGCAGTGGTCGTTGCAGTGCATATCTTTAATTGGCTCTTCGCATTTGGAGAGTAATCGGTAGATAATCAACTGAGTACCACTCAGCGGGCTCTCGTAAGGCATTCACAAAGTTCGCTATCCCTCTTCTTGTCTTTAGTCTTTTAGATTGTAGCTGTTTGCGCGCTTATTTGAATTTCATCTCCATGGGTGCGTTTTCTCAGACAAACTCTGTCACTCCTTGCAACAGCCTGTCAAAAAAAGATTGTCATTTTACCTCTCACAGAACGAAAATATTCGTAGGGAATTAGACTGAATACAACGTCTTTGATTCATACATTCCCCCTTCCCAGTATGGCTCAGCCATCATCATCATCGACATTGTCAAAAACAGTAGTATATCATTGGCGTGACAATTGCAGAGCATTTAAATTCCCAAACCATGTCGATGCTGCCGTTGATTGCGTTGACTTTCCATTTTTACCGTACTACCTGTGGCTTCTACTTCAGAGTCACATTTTTTCTTCTTTTCCCAGCAGACATCCTTAGGATGGTAGAGTCGTCTTGCTTTCGTGGTGCGAAGGTAATATGGAGGACTCACCTAATAGAAATAGATATAAGCTAGTGATAAGATAATAGTCCTGAATAGAGTCATTACTTTAGAGGTATCATGTGCGGTGCCTTTGGACTAATCGGCACAACGGCGGTGAATCCACACATTTTGTTCTCCATCTATTGAAATGTGTTGTATCCGCTTGCAATCTCGCATTAGTACACACATTGTTCACGGCATGTTTTCCGTGCTGCTCGGAATTTCAGACAAGTTGTCTGTTTAAGGCTTGAGGAAGGTCCTGCAGATACTGTCTCACTTTCACCTGTTTGTTAAGTGTTGGTTGTTTGGATTTGGACATGTGGGGGTTCATAAACTTTATTCCATCCCTTACCTGTAGACGCGGGTTTGTTTTTTCACGTTTTTTTCCAGTTAAACATCAGTGTCGACGATTGATGTATTGCTGCCGATAATAGTGATGAGATGACGTGACGATGAGTTTTAGTAGTGAACAACTCAGGAATCCAAAAAGTATACGTTATGCGGTGTCCACTAATGGGACTGCATTGTGTGAATTTTCTCGAAGCAGTCGGTTTTTGGTCATCAGGCCGGGTTAGGGCTCATAGCTGTTTATCACTTACTTTTACCACTCTAGGGGCTACGTTACAGGATTACTTGGTTCGTTTCTTTACATTCAGTTTTTAATTAGGTGAGGTTCTAGAGTGCAGTTTAAGCAACTGGAATTATGGGGTTCTCAAATATTCCCAGGTAAGTCGTACTTCTAGACTATGTTGACGATTTTACCCTACTATATACAGCTTTATGTGCAAGTAGGATCGTGCACATAAGATCACAATTTTTGGCTCGTTAGTGTGATATGGTCTTCGACCCGGTGAAACGAAAATATTTGTTATTTGACTGGCTGCATCCTGTGTCCTCTTTTGTCGTTGATGTTGAATTGTTGAAGACAGTTGAGATTCAGTTCACATTGTGACTTGTTTTGACTCTGATACTACTGAATGGGGAATTTGAGCTTGGATAGCTTCCACTTATTTGCGACATCTTTTGCGCGTTTATTTTTAATTCGTCAGTAAGTGGTGAGGTGTAGCAGACAATTGCATGAACAGTCCTCAGATACAGTTGCGATACTATGCCTGTTCACGCACAGAATGTCCGTTTCGGACAGTCGATACAACACCTACGTTACCGATCTGTGTTGAAACCATTACATTAATAGTGACGCGATTAACTGGCTCGTCTGTGTGACAGGCATATTATTGATGTAGACCATTGTTTTGACACGTTTTGTTGATTCAGGCACGTCCTGCCTATACTAAGTCATTTTGCATATCAAACCTCAAGAAGGTGTAAACCATGTGACGTTTTCCGTTGTAATAGTTCGTGCCTTCTGATCACACGTGAACATGTAACTAATTATAAACATCTTATCAAAGATCCGTAATACGACGTTATCGTTCAAAGGAGTGAACAGACGAAAGTGACTAAAGGCCATTTTTTGCTGCCTCGTTTTTCGTATGTGTGGTCACCCCCGTGTTGAAAATAATAATCTGATGACTAGCGCTTGGTACGTGTAAATGTTACGTCATAGCCAGCTTCAGTAGTGGGGGCCTCGTTTTCTTCTCCGAGGCACTGCCAGCTGGGGCTAAGAATCATTATCAGTAGCCTTCGTATTGTTAGTCTCTGTGTTTGCCGAGTTCTTTTGATACCCATAGTTTACCTCTCATCTCTCCACACTTTCATTACGCTCCCTATTTATTATACCACTCCCACCAATAATTACCTTGTCACCAGCCAAATATTCAATTGCCAACTATATCCTTATATGTTTAAACTACTGGCAACACGTTCAAGTTATTATTAGTAACTGGTATAATTTCAGTGTTCATCAGTGACGTCAGTAGATTCGACCTTCTGAGAAGTCCTGCTTGAGCAGCCAATCTCCTGGATCATTTGGTGGATTCCACACAACACAGTGGGTTAAGTGGATAACTGAGTCCAAATATGACATTGTTGAGCTTCTGACGTGGTTTCCTAGCTCAGCTGATAAGGCACTTACCGCTTCTGAGCGTGTTGACTCAGCCGCTGGTTCGAATCCAGCTGATATCTAGGTTTTTTGTAATTCAAAAATATGCTAACTATTGTTTCGTCATGATGATCACGAATTGATGTATAATACGCTTTCACTTGTTCTGCAGTTCAATTGTAACTCTCCACTGAATGGTCTCATTTCTTTTGTTTTCCCAGATTAAATTGGTCGAAAAGAACACAGACGGTTATCTTTCTGCGGGAGAGCAGTCTCTTCCGTTACTCTACTTTGTTATGTGCTGTCTCTATTTTATGGCCAGTTTGCTTTGGTTTTTGTATCTACACGTTTCCAAGTGAGCATATTCTTTGTTATTTTCTATTCGTTTTTTGTACTAACCTGGGTTCAAGTGTAGGTTAGCTCTTTTTGTGTACCCTTGGTTATACGATTATAGTTCTGTCCAATTTTATTTGTTAACTGTTACACTTTTTCTAGACAACCGATTGGTGCTTGATACACATAAGAATATCACGAGTAGGACGTGAATGTTTTTGCTTTTTTTTCAATGGAGTTATTTTGGAAAACCAAGAACACTACTATGGCGCAGATTTTTGCTTACTTAGAGGAGTCTTCCTCTGAAGGCGGCTGATGAAGAATGCTCTTTCTCTTCCTGTTGACAGCTTCCGCACAGCACTTCGTCGTGCTGTCTACATGGGAACTGAGCATTACCGAATTAAAGTTACATTATTTTCGTGCAAGGATGGCTTTCAACTCAACCATAGAGCTGTATATCTCAACTTATTTGTAAACTTGGTGAACACGTATGGTCCGGATGGTTTCAATCAACTTTTGATGGGGACTACAGGTCGGCCTATTCAACACATGTAATCCATGTTACAGAATTGATCATTTTGCAAAGTTTCACGCATATACGGAAACATTGTCCTACTGGGAGTTACCCCGGTTGTCATGTGTGACGTGATAAATGATAACAAGATCCTCTTCCATTCGCTGAAATAAGACTTGTAATTGTGTTCGTCACACAGTACTACTAGTTAACCCACGCATATAGTTGTGAATACATCCCAGACTGTCCGTGGTTACCCATAATTGGGTTTCGTATCAAACCATATCAGCTCTCAGATTATGTCGGTACCACATCAGGGCTATCCATGTTAAATTTCTTCTCGTTATTCAGTCACATTCTAAATGAGACGTCCACGAGACGCGAAATGGACCATTTTCGATTATGCTGAACTTGTCTGTGATTTAAAGAGGTTGATCTTTTTATCCTTCGGCAACCGAGCCAGGATTAATGTTGTCGAGATGATTCTTGTCGAAGCGCCCAACGCAATCATGTTCCTTTTACTACCTTTAGATCGTCTTGCTTACACAAAGTTGATGATCGTGCTCTTTCATTGTTTGTCGTCCATGCGGATGGACCCCTTCAGAAACCATGTTTACCACACTGTTCTCTGATCTTCTGTACGCTCAGATTCATTTGTTCGAAAGCCAAAACCTTCTGTTTGTAACCTCAGTGACCACGGCTCTTGTTAGTAACCAAAAATACTGTCGTTTGATTTACTGTTTGCCTGAAACTGCAGTGTCCGATCATACGTCTTGTACTTCCCAACTACTCGAACAGACCCAACATGTGGTCGTACGCCCTAATTTATCGGATGGCGTCCGTTCTGGTGCTGATGTGCTTTAAGTTCGTGTGTCCTGTTTGAGAATCAGTGTAGTGTGCTCATATAAGTGAAGGTATGGTCACTTCGCGGTCCATTCAGCAATCTTTTTGGTTATTTCGAGCAGAATTCACGATTTTCAGTAAATTTCAATTGTGGTGAATGATAGCGACTCTAGTTAGTTGATACAAATGGAAGTATTTTATGACTAATTACGGAATTGCACATAAACTACTAAGTGTTCCTGTATATATGTTGTAGCCTTTGTGTAGCGCAGCACACTGTTGCAAACGCCTCTCATAAAAACCACTCTCCGGCAGCGACCATTATTGTAAGCAACGGTCTAAGTTCCCTAGCAAGCACATTTGGGAAGTCATCCTCCTGATCCGTATTGCGACTGCTGCTGCGTAGCCCCTTCCACCATAGTCATCATTTGACTTGTTTGTTATTCACAAGACAGCTTCTTTATGACATTCACTATCTCGACTCCTGAATCCTCCTCATTTTGCAAGTGATTCAGCAATAACATGGCAGAATCCCTGCCGCCGTTTAAAGTACGTTCGTGTCGTTGGTGTGGAACCGGATCCTTTCAGGTCATTGCGACTAACTTTAGAACCATACGTATAGTAGCCAGTCCTGTGGTAGGCGCACACTGGTGCTCCATGTGCACTAGAGACATCGTATATTTTACATTCAGGTCATGTCCATCCGGTTTCAACGCCTAGGCCCGGCTCTTGGTTGTACTAGGAACTACTGATTGTTCGCATCTTATATAGTCAACTCCCAATGGACTAACGCGAACGACAAATCTTACCCCGTCTCAACTAGGCTCTGTGACAACTGGACCTGGCTACTGCACTTACCGTCCGGTTATTTACTTATCCGTTGGAAGTTACGTCTACACTGTCCCGTTGCATCAGTGCCGTATATGTGTAGCACCACTTTCACTGCTGCGACCGAACCACTTCACATCAACTTTGTTTACGATCCAGACGTATTGTTTCGAGTCGCTCAGAGGAATTTTACAGATAAAATGATAAACGAGTTGCGTAGGTAGAAGCAAGGCTTCAGGGTGTTATAAATCAGGCTGTCTAAAATCCGATTGAACGCAGAAATAAGGGACGGAAAACAAACGGCGTGCCTGAGTCCTAGACGAACGGCGTATCCTAAGTCCGCTTTGGTTCATGCACAAGAATTTGGGTGATTGTTTATATCAGCTATTTTTCACTGCGCATTTCTCATTATGTACATTTCCGTGTCCTTTATATCTGAGCTATTGAATACGATTAAAAGCTTATTACTAGTCTGTATGTAAAACTTGTGCACACTAGGGTATTCTATTTTTGATCAGTGCAATGTTCTATGGATTTGATTCCACTATGGTTCGATCGCAATCTCATAGAGGAAGATCTCAGAACAGCAACTGCTTAATCACATAAAAACAGAACAAACTGTCGTATTTCCAATTCCACGGATCTTTGTGCGGTAACACTGACTCGTTTGTTTCTGTCTAGCTGCGCATAGATTCATACTCGCTGCACTGCTTCATCAACCAGGGATCGATTTTTTGGGTCATATTTTTCCATTTTGCATTCCACTTACAGGAATTCAAAATATCGCATTCATTACTTAATGTTCGCGGTCGTCCTTGTCAAAGCTATTTCATTGGCGTTTCACGGCGTAAGTGATCATGTGCGATTATTTTCGGTCCGCCTAATTTTTACCCCAGATTCCTTCGGTATGGTATGTACTAAATACTAGCATGTTAGACTCATTAACTCAGGTAGCCTATAAAAGTTCATTACTGTTGTACTACCGAACCCGTTTGCTGCACTCTTCCATTTTTAAAACAAACAGAATACATGACTTTGTTTCTTCCTTTCTTTGGGTCAAAAGAGTTCTTTTGCATTTCTCGGACATCGGTGCAATGGCGTGTGCCTTGCGATTTGATTCGTTTTCATGTTGTTCGTCATCACATACGCATTCTTAATGTCCTAATGTTTGTCGGCACTCTTGCAATATGCGGCAAAATGGTTGAATAATTGACTTAGATAGTTGGCGTAATCCTCAAAGATGCAAGTGATAATCTTCAAGGGTTTTTGATGACGCCGATGTGAAAAAAGTAGCCGTATTTTTGACAATCCCAACAGACACCCATCCATGGAGTGTAACAGAAGCGATTGTTGTCAAAGTAGTTTATCAGTATGCATTGCAAGAATGTTGTATAAACGTATCGGCGGATTTCATTCTAACAACGCCACCAAAATAATAACCGTTACTCTAAGTGTTTTCTAGAATATACCGTCGGTTAAAGTTGGTCGTAAACCGTTACCCAAATAACTTAAAAAGTTGAGTTGTTTCTATTTGCTTTTGACTTGTCACATTCCGAAGTTTTTCGTGAAATCCGAAATCGGTAGCGCCTTATGTAGCAATCATCGAGTTTGCTTCATAGAATACGTTCAAGGTCATTTGTGTCTGCCAGTGTTTACTTTTAGCCATTTCGGTGTTTACAGAACTTGCTTCTGAATTTAAGATACGCACACCTCTTATTACGTATTCATACCCAATATCAGTCGCTTTTCATTGCTCCAGGTAAATTATTACGTCATCGGCAAACACGGTGTGCATGAAGAAGGTTGGGCTGTCATGTACTACATTACGCACATGTAAGTTTGTGATTTCGACCGATTCCTATTTTCATTAACGTCTGTCTTCCATCATGAAGATCCAGCGGATCTCTGAACAGCAATACTGATACTGACCTGTTTAGTGTTTCACGATATCCGTTTGGCTTTCATGTAGTCGCTTCAATTTTTTTTCAAATGTACACCGCTAGGTTATGATTTATCGTCTCACCATTTGTAGATACATTTGATAGTTTTGTAGGTAGGATTAATCGTTAACTTACCCATTTATACATGATTTCTTTGTTGGTCCGCCCAATCGCACTGAGCCATTGTCGTTGGACATTTTGAAGACAGCTGATTATACAGAGAAAAATATTTGCCGAACAACAGAAACAAAGTAAAGTTTTCAACTGTGGTGTTACCAACATGTGACGTACAGGTTGATGTAGAGGTTGAATAATGCCAGATTACCGAGAGGAGAACGGTTAAGGTAACACGGGCTCTGCAACCGTGCGACTAATAGTCGGTGGTGTTGTTACCAACCTTTCTGCAATGCACTGTCATACTAATTTGCTTACTACGGTTTATTATACTTCCATGTGATGATCAGATTGTCTGCTTTGCAAATCAGTTATTGGAAAGCATATCCAGGTGACAAACTACCTCGCAATCGTTCACTTCAGATGGATGGGTACTCAGACTGTAGACTTAGTGGTTATCCGAAATATTTAGCAGCAACTCAGTTGATGAATGTTTGAAGTGTGGTGGAAGAGAGTAAAATAAATACTAGTTTTATGGGATTAATTATCTGTAGACTTTTCTTTTGAATCTCTCATCGCATTGCGTCTGTTGCAAGGCTGATGTGAGAGATTGGAAATAACTGAGGCTGTGTGAGCGAATGTTCACACAAACGTGAGCTTAAAGTACTCTGGTATTACTGTGGGATACACGCGCCGGTTACGCGACGATTCAAGAAGAAGTCTGATACTAAGTGTACCATGGGCACGAAGGTTAACGAATACGATTCAGTCAACGAGTAAAGCAAAAGTCATTCCACTTGAAATGGAAAGATAGTTCAGCCAGCGACACAATACAGTGAAATTCGCTGAAGACCCGGATGTTATAACCGGAGAACAGTAGAGCCAATAGGGTAACACTGTTTGTGACGAGTGGCTTTGGAAAATGAAGTGGAGGTATTTTGGTTTTAAAGCATTGAGCAAAGATTAGTGATTGTTGATCTGTTGAATCATGAACAACACGCTTCAGCGACATATGCAGCCGCTGCGATTACTCTTTTTGTCGATGTCTTTCTATCCCTTCTTTTTAGTCCGATACGCCCTCAGATAATGAACTTTCCTGGACTAATTCTGAATATGTTTAATGGTTAGTCTGGATTCCTCACTTATCGGAATTCCTTCTCGATATCGGGAATGTTATTTAAAGAAAAGTAGAACGATGTATTTGACCTCGTCTAATTTACACAAGGTGCCGAATGTTGTTAAGATGCAGATCAACTCATCCTAAGGGCCTCACTCGGGCCTTCACTTTCCGTGACCAGAGCCATTTACCATTACCTATTTCGAACTAACCCGCATTCAGTCGGTTAGAAAATATTAGTGCATACCCTACGATTACTGGTCTACGTGTTCCGTGTACCATCTGAACGTTTACTGCACTGGGCATTAACTACTGAATAAAACCATGGGCAGATTAGTCAACAAAGCGGTCGTAGTGTTCAAACGCTTACTACTCTGTTGAACGAAATTGGTTGATGCTGTTTGTCAAGTTGACGGTTTCCTACATACTCAAATGGATGGTTAAAACTGCTCTCCGATATGACTGTATGCTGAATTCAATGACATACACACATTTACATGTCTGTTAATTGAAATTAATTCGGTCTTCTGTCTCACTGCTACGGCAGACGACGGTTTGCATCACAGATCAGGCTGTTTATTCATTTGTGTATGTATATATAAGTTAAGCTTACTTTGTAGTGTTTTCGTCCCTCCATAAAGCTGTTAATCGTGGGATCGAAAGGCAGCTCTTTGGGTTTTACTCGCGCGTTTGCTCATATGTGCATTAAATGTTTGTTTTGTGCACATCTCTTTTTCAGCATTCGTGGTGCTTTGTTGTTCATCACAATCCTGTTGATCGGTGCTGGGTGGGCCTTCATTAAACATATGCTGACTCCAAGAGAACGCAGCGTGTTCCTAATTGTGATCCCACTTCAAGTAAGTCGTGTTCGGCTGAACTTCGGTATTCTTATTTGCTTGTGAGCTTCTCATTTTTCGATCTATCTCAGATTTTTTTGAAACGTCCCTCCTCTTATTTGTACTCTTGGTGTCTTTCTCTGCTATGAGACCATGGCACGGCTGTTTTTTCATAGTAAGGTAACAGTTGATATAAACTCACTTGAATCTCTGTTCATCCCGGTTGGGACGTACGCCTGTTCGTGACTCATATGTTTCGCTCCCGCGTCGTTTATTTCCATTACGTTTCCTGATCGCTTTTGGACTTGTGTTTGTCATTGTTTGATTGTGTGATATGTAATCACTAGGTTGGGTGCTGTTAGTCCGTTCTTACACTTGAAAGTGTTGGACTTGACATTTGCCTCGTTTGATCATCGTTCCCAGTACCACATGATTTTCCCTGGTTCGTGCAGACCTTGCCTTTGGAATACCAATTCGTTTACTAATTGCACCGTTACGGCTGTATTTGCGAATTCAGTTAAGTAGATACTTCCACTCGTTTATCCATAACAGCCATGAATTTGATCAGAAGATGCTGTGGTTGGAACCGTCGCCCACCGCAGTAGTAACCTGGAGTATTTTAGGCAAAAAAAATACCAAAGATAAAAATAGATAAAAACCATACTGAACAGAAACGTTGTGGATGCAGACACGCCACTCACTGTTGCAAGTTGTCATCTTGGACAACGTTTCTGACCAACTAACTGAGTGATCACGAGGTCATTAGCCAGGAAGACGACGCCCTCCTGCTTTATTCAATGGAGCAGTGAGGATGTTCATCTTCGCTGATCGCTGTGTTGACTGATCACCACACGGTTAGTGATAACTGTTGGTTTGCTAAGCCGAGGTAGGATTATCTAGTGCTGATCAACGGCACCGTTCTGCTTTCAGCTGGTTGAAATTAAGCATAGAAAATTCGTTTGAGTCCCACTAACCCTTTCTATGCCGTTCAATTCCAAACACTGTACGGTCAAAGCTGTTGACGTAAGGCCACGTGATCGAAACGTGTCTGTCCAAAAGTTGCAGAATAAAGGGCATGGCTTGACAGATCAAGCAATTAACTAATTCCTTCGTTGTTAATCTAGTCAATATCTTCTAGCTTCATCACTCCTATAACCGCGCTGGTTTGAGTGTGTATTATATAATATTCTAGCGAAAGGCCTCCAATAAAACACAATATTGTCCTAATCGCTGGTTTTCACGCCGCAGTATAACATTTGCCCGTTTATTTGTTCTCATCTTCAATGTCATAATGGACGTAGTTGAAAAAACCGATTATCACATGTTTCAACGCTGCAGTTCCGACTCACTTTTGAAAACACATTTGCAATACGTGCTACTTGTTGGATCAACACTACTGATGACGCGCGGCTGCATGTTTTATCTATCGGTTTGCAATACTCTTTTTTGTTGTAGATTTTGGCTAACATAGCCACGGTGGTGATCGAGGAATCCGAGGCTGGTGCAACACGATATGCAATTTGGAAGGACATCTTCATTTTCGTCGATTTGGCCTGTTGCGGTGCTATTCTTTTCCCCGTTGTGTGGTCTATCCGACATTTGCAGGCTGCTTCTCAAACCGATGGCAAAGCGGCCATTAATTTACGAAATCTTCGTCTGTTCAGACATTTCTACATACTGGTAAGTGAATCAACATCTCATGGAACTAAACTTGAAAATCCAATCTAGTTGTGACGTATAATATCTTACTTCGGACGGAATTCGCTGTTTCCTAACTAGTGTGGACGCAGGAACTGGTAGGAATTGTTCACAAATATGAGTTATGACGAGTGTTCTCTACGACTGTGATGTATTAGTGTGTACATTTATGAAAAGTGATTCGCATCTGATTCATATATCCTTCTTCCCGTTTACTCATGTTATTGTGAAACGTACATTTCATGTAATTTCGATCTATTGGCGTGTCTAAGAAATGGTGTCAAAAACCATTGATTTCCCCATCTCTGGAACCCGATTGCTAATCCAATGAAATATTTTCAGTGAGTATCTTTCGAACAATTTAGAAGTACTTACAATTCAGTGTTCTTGATGCTCACCTTTTTCAAGTGACTAGATTAAACCGGGATTTGCCCAACCACTGAATTCAGCTTAAACCACTGTGTTCAATAGTTGATGGATAAGATTTCCTGGACACTTGACGACTTGCCCGTAGACAAAAGTAAGTTCCGATCATACTGTTTGCAGGAAAAATCTCGCTCTACTTTTTCGCGACAATATTTGTTCGTGAATGTGAGAGGACGAATGCTGGTTCACGGAAGCTGTGGTATGGTCGGTAAACTGTCAGTTACGGAAGTATGATTCGAAAACCGTTATTTCAAACAGTGTTTGTGTTGATGAGTAAATCACCGCAATGGTTAACAGCTCGGACGAGTGTACATTTGCAATGTGGAATTTGGATGACCAAACGCCGTTTGCGTTTGAATCCATGGTTTTCCTAATTGCTTGCTTAGTCTGGTTCGATCTGATTTGGGTTTCCATTGTATCATGTCGAACTAATCCAGTTGGATTAACGGTAAAACCAGATATGTACATTCTCTACTGATTGGCTGTGTTTGGTCAGTGCAGTGGTTGGACTGGATAGTTTGAACCAATGTCTCCTTTTTGGACCCAGAAACAAAGTAATTGGAGAAAGCAAGATAGGCGATATTGCTGGTCGTCTGACATTTTCGCTGAATCTCAAGGTTCACCGGAAGCTTCGCGAAAGGTCACCAAGTTGGACAAATTAAATTAGTCGGCCGTAAAATATTTCGCCTAATCATTTTATATTCGCTGTGTATACTAACGTTTCGCTCATAGCAAATGCGGTCGCATATATTTCTCGGTCTATGTCGACTTATTTCGTCCATTCAGAACGCGTTAGGTTTTTGTAAACAGGTGATATTCGGTCAAAGAAATCCACCAATATTCGTAAAAAATAGAATTCGCTATGAATCCATCAGCATTAGCCAGTCTTTTGTTTTTGAGCATCCTTTTGTTGTTTGTTGTTGTTGTTGTTGAACGTTTCGTGTGACTTTCTCTTTTTGTATCTCATCCTCGTTCTTAGTGGGCTGTGCGGGGGAACTCGCGGTAGTTGAGCGGTAACGGCGCCCCTTTATAGTTCACATGATCTTATGTTCAGGCCTTATTTGTCTAATTTGCTCTCCTTTTGACCTAGGCCGGCAGCTGACGTGTGACCCTGCATGTCGCCTGTAAAAGTTACAACTCTTTTCACAAGTGAAATGATCAACGATGGATTTGTTTTACGTTATTACTTAACCATACTGTCATTACTGTCATTACATTGTTCCATCTCCCAACAAAGGACACGTTTCGAAGAGCTGAATTGGTGTTCGTGTCATACGACTTTTCTCAGTAGGATAGAATTTTTTTTTCGGGAGATCGATATGAGTGGAACATTGTCTAGAATTACTATACTTTGTAAGGATCGTCAACCAGACCATGTCCTTGTTTAGTTCTGGGGGCTTATCAAGGTTGTTCTTTGTATCTTAACACACTGTAGATTCTTTGGAAACTCATACATTTGAGCGATCACACAGCCGTCATATAATGACGAGAAGTAAATTGCAAGCGATTTGGACTAAAAGATGGTTATTAGACAAACCAGTCCGTTTTTTCACCACTTGATACTTGCTACCAGCATGCAGTAACATTGTTTTACACGCGATTTGGGATTCTGTCATACTAGTTAGACCTAAACACTACAGCCAAATATTGTTTACTTGAATTCAAAAATTTCGACTGACATGAGAATATTACAACCACATTTCTATCTAGTCCCGGAAACAAATCAAATAGTGGAATATGGGGGAAAATATTATATTTTAAAGATTGCCGTTCCCATAATTCACTGTTTCAAGGATCTCAAAAAGTAGACGAAATGTGGTTTGTCTTTCTTTGTATCGCAGCTGTTCATCTTTGAGTTCATGGTGCAACTGCATCAGGTATTGAGATTTTCAAATGAATTCCAATTCTGAGCTGTAAAAGTGATTGAAGCCAGTGTTTCTCGTCTGCGAAGAGAATCATCTTCATCTCGTTCAGTGAACCTGCGATTTAGCATGGGTGATTGTTTTAGAAGCATCTCGAAGTCTATTGTGGAAATTTTCCGTATTTCTCACTTCTCTCTTCAGTTTATCGATGTAAACATTATTTACGAACCATCCAGTATACTTTAGTGATCACCAGTTTTGTGATCAGTATATAAACGGTCTGGGTTTGGTCGTATAGGACTGCCACACTGTTTCTTCTCTAAGCGAGCTGAGTCTATTTCAATTCTCAAAATGCACTTTATGTATGGTTTTTGAAGGTTTGTTTCTTGAAAGTAATTACCTGGTGCAGAAAAGTTGTGTATTCTGAAAAGATTCCTGGAGGTTACTTTCTGGACGGAAGCACTATACCGTGCAAATTTGCCTTCGAATGATTGTAGGATGTATTCTGACTCATCTTTTAACCACTATCGTAGCAAGAAACAAGTTTTCATGTGAGTTGATGTAACTTGGTGTCAAGTCCGCTTTACGTTTTTATCCAATGCAATTAAATTTCTTAGCTTCCCTTTGTGATCCTCGATTGGAGACGATTTCTTATTTTTTCCGTCTGCCCAAGGTACTTTTTTAAACATCTATGAGTGAAACAATTACTAAAGTAGTCAGTTTTATTCAGTGGTAACATCATCACTATCGAACGCCGTACACATGCATGTTTGAATTGTTTTACGAGAAGGTTTTTCATTTACTGTCTGGTCAGAGGGTAGTGAAACAAATTTGTTTGAATGAATTAGATATGTGCTCTGGAGAGATGACTGGAATTTGCACCACTTTCACTCGGTAAAGTAGCCCATTGCTTGCGAACACTCGGTTTTCTGATTGATTGATTGTCTTTCTAAATTGTTCTCTATCACATCGTTTTGTTCCTAATATTTCCCAGCGTATGCTTACTCGGTGTACGTGTTTGTGTCCCATTCCAGGTTGTTTGTTATGTCTACTTTACCCGTGTGATCGCATACTTACTGACCATTACAACTCCGTATTTCCTTACCTGGATTGTGGAACTATTCAAAGAATCAATCACGTTCTTATTCTTCATAGCAGTCGGCTATAAATTTCGTCCTATTGATGATAATCCCTATTTATTGGTGCCGAACGATGAAGCGGACGAAGAGGAGGACACTGTTTTAGAGAGAATTCAACTTGAAGACATGTATGTACTAAATTGCAGTTTCATCTCACTTATTTCTTGCTCTAGGAACCAGTTCTTGCTTTATCTGACACGTACATTTATTTAAATTTCTGTGCGATACTGTTTCATACTGTTGAGTTTTAGTTGTGTTCTGTCTAATTAGATTTTCCGCTTTTGCACCAGAGGATGTTTGTTGTTCTGCGTCACAGTAAGCTTCACTTGAACTCGAAGCTGTCAAACTGCCAAACAACGTACGACAGTTACGGTCGAAGTCACTATTACAATTCTCAAATTGTTCGACTCGTTCCGGTTAAGAAGCTATGTTATCACCGGTCTGAGTCCTGGTTATTCGGGCTGATCTCTTTGTGCGGCTGGACGGTGTTCAATCCCACAAGCATTAGGTTAGCCGTATCAACGTCTCATCCGAGTTGACGGTGGCCGTTTGCTTCCACTTTTTTTCTGTTATTTATAATAGATTGGTTCCATCGGTCTTCTGGTGTAGGTCGATAACCTTTAGTGTAACAGGCCACTGTTCTGTTCTGTTCGAATGATCTCAATCTTCTAGCTAAACAGAATGCCTCTAGAATTGTAATGTCCATATCTGCTGAAACCTCTTCTTTGATATGTTTCGATGAGTGTAAACCGATTAATCAGATCCACCAAAGGTCAGCAGCATCATTGTCCATTCCCCCCATATCGGATAGTCTTTTTCGTCTACAATTCATTGGTATAACATGAGCCATGTGTGAACAGACATTATGATCATAACTAATCGGTCGTCCTACTGCCCAGTTTAAGTGGAATGTTGGGTATTGGCAACGGGCCATTTGCCTCAGGTCACATCTCAGCACCTACCCATGGCTTGTCAGTATAGGATTCTAGGATAACGGGGCTGAAACTTAGACCGGACCAAATACGCATTGAGAGTAGGCTCGCAGAAGTTTCCCGTGCATATGAACTGTTATTGTTTGCTCTTCCACCTTACATTTCTCAAGGTGTCTCGAACTGTGGTTGTGATCTCCGTATTTACTACAGTTGAACTAATCTCAGACACTGGCTAACGTAGCGGGAAGTTTGTTAGTGGCTGTTGTATGCAGATTGTACATTAAGAAAGCGATCGCTTTGGCGATTAAATAGGTCGTCTTTGAACACCCTGTTTCTTAGTGAACTGCGTCATTTCTCTACAAAGTGGTTTTTTAAAGGATCTTTTAGGAAGTGATATTTGTAAGCTCGGAACACCCTGTATCTATTATATGCGGTGTTATACAGGCTTAGCTTGCTATTTAAAAAAGCACCTACATTGATCCATAGTTGATTCGATCGGACTCATTAATTCCTAGTCAATCCTCACATGGTTGACAGCCAGTTGAGTTGAGACATGACCATCTGATGGACTGCTAGGGAACATTCATATCACTAATCAATTGAACTGTCTTACTATGAGCGGAATTTCACTTTTACATTTTGGCATTTCTTTTATTACATGGGTACGTAAAGAGCCAATGATAATATTCTGCAAACGTTTGTTTGCCAATCAATTTTAGTGACCTGTTAAAATTTTCAGACCAAAGTTCAATTTATTCATTCCAAATCCTCTCCCCTGCACCCAGTTGGTCTCAGTCCGGATTCACAGATGGATTGACCAAATTAAATCGACCACAGGGACAGCGCAATATTAAACGAACCACTACCGGTGGAGCTTCGAATCCGATGTTCGTTGAACGTGCAGTCATCGGTGGCGAACGGCAATCTACTACGGATGTCTAGAGTTCCTACCTGCTTTACAACGTGTGGGTGGGTAGGATACATCAATGTAAATGTGACTGCTACCCGCTCACATCAATTTCCATACTGACGATGACAGTGATACATATATTTAATGGCGCTTGTGATGTATGTACTCGTTAATCCTTTTTCCATTTACTCTGTCCAGTTCCACTACTTCTTCATCCACGCATAAGTTTCTATGCGTGATTTTCGTTCTGTATTTTCTCTTCTGTCTCTCTCAGTCATGATGTACGCTCCTCATTTCCACTGTAACGTTTTGCCTTTTACGGATCTGATCATGCCCAAGCGTTATTGTTATTGCTTGTATGTAGTTGGAAATTTCGAGCTAACTTCGTTTGGTTACCACTCATGGTTCGTAACGCTCGCCTCATCCAAACTCATGATCTCTTTTTTACCCAAGAAAAATGGGATATCAGACCAGGATTGTAATCATTCCTAATACCGAATTAGTTCGAGACATGTCGTGGGCCCTGGAAGTTGTTTTCAAAGCTTTCGATTATGTAGTGTATGCAAACATGTAAGTGTATCAACTCGGCCATTCTGGGCGGGCTGATTGCTCATCAGCACGTTTGGATTATAACAGACAAGCCTCAAGTTCTTTGTCAATCGGACAGAGTGTTTGCTGTCAGTTCGAGAAATTATGCACCTAGCCACTGATTGTCCTTACACAGAGCAGGTAGCAAAATGACGTCCAGAAATCCAACCGCGTTGCTCGAACCAGCAGCCGATGACGCTGTTGACCTGTTTGCGTTATCTGTTGACAAAAAAGTTACTTATAATCACTAAGTGATAATGCCAACAGAAATACATCATGTAACACAAGCTATAGTGAGTAACAAAGCTAGAGAACAAGATGTTTGGATCTACCAAAATCTCGATAGTATGATAGAAATGATTTTGATTGTTTCGAAGCACCAATTGTGAGGATGACGGATAGATGGGTTGATGTGAGAATAGTCCTTGACTTTTAATTCCTTTACTGAATGAAGCTGTGCAAGTTTTAGAGTGTGAAATCCTTTCGGTGGGGCGGTGTATTATTTAGCTCGTGTGACGTAGTCGGGACACGATGTGTTGTCTTTCCCGTTTAGTTTCATACGTCATCATCATAGACAACAATACATCAGTGGTTCCTGCTGATGCGTAACTTCCACACAACCACGAAGGACAAGAGAACCATATCCTGTACAGGAAGTGGAGAGAAAGGGAACTAACTACTAAAAATAGCTACGTCTGTATTCAACATCTAGGTGCCTACACCTTGCAAACAAACAACCGAGCTGTAAGTGAAAGTAAGGCGTCATCAGCAACACGTGTAAGAGAGCCTGGTAGCTTTTGGTTCGACGATGACCGTGCCAACCCGTGAGCAAGGTATATGTGAGTGGGTAGTTGCGTACGAGAAAGGATGGTATCAGCACTAACTGTGTTGAACGAAGTGGACCTATCGACTGTGTCGGGCGTACAGTGAATAAACATGACTGTCTATCTAGATCACATTAGTGTTCGGAATGTAGAGTGAAGGATCACAAAACGTCGAACCAATTTGTATTAAATAAAACTTGTCAACATGATTATTAATGCGAGCGTGGTTGATTCTCGAAAGTGTCAGGTCAAGAGAACATCTACTGTAGCCTGTTGGTTGGGTCGTATGCTGAATGTGAGCACAATTTTCAGCTTGCATGCTGCTCCGCTTGACCGCTACATTACCTGTCGTTTCTAAATGACACAAAAATTGAGCGTGTATCTTCACGGTATCTGCGGCGTTATGCACTATGCTGAGTACTTAACCAAAATGTGGGGGAGTATTTCAACTCCCGGCGGAATAACTCAACATAGCGGTGATGTACGCCCAAATGCCCACAGCAAACGAATCGCGGACAAAATAAGCGGTCTGATGAACCATCACTCGACTAGATCGGACCATCAGATGACACACGGCAGGCAAATTGGTGTAGATGACCAGACCGGGGGTGTGATTATTCCAATGGTCGGTGGATTGTCTCGAGACAGTCATGAAATACGGCCAAAACCTACAACGGAGTACAGAGAAGACGGACGATAGGACTAGCCATTGTCCATCGAGATCGGATCAACGGATAAGAAATGGCAGGCGGATAACCCCAGCAGAAAGCGTTGGCCGTACACAAACCGGGCGGAAATGCACGCGATGTGTGAACAGAAACCGAGTGTGTGTTGACCAAAATTCCGGATTATAAACGCGAACGTGCGCGTGGCACGATAACCAGTGGGTTGGACAATGAAGGTTGTGCTTTATCGAACGCCTTTTCGCTACAAAATGCCATTTTTGGTTTCGTTGTTCCCAGTTTCATAAGAAGTGCGGTGGACAGGACGCGGACGTTTTTTGCCCAATTTTCTTAATCTGCACAGGCAGTTAACGTGTGCTTTCTCTACAGAGGCCGCAAAGACATGTCTGATGTGGTTGATCGTCTGTGAAAGGATTTAATCTCATGTGTGTGTATATCTACATCTGACGTTTAACCGGTTACAGGATAACAGACATCAACATGTCTGATGAGAAAACAGCAGCGGTTAATAGAACTTTGGGGAGATTTTGAACGGTTAATAGAAGGCAGCATGCTTCTTGCCATGGTCGGATGGTGTGTCTAACCACGTGTTTTTCGAACCACGGTGTGCTAACGTCCGTCCGGTCCGCTGCAGCACATGCAACTAAGGTAAGATGTATTGGGCGTTGGATTGGTGTACGTAATTAATGATCGAGCCAACAATGCTTGCAGAACGATATAATTATTCGCTACGGTAAACAACCTGCTCGTCGCTATTGATACACTGACACCACATGCCTTTGGTGATGCGAAGAGACTGGTGATTGGCGACTGATGTTTTGAACATTATTTACATGAATTTACTAAGTTTCACAGTTGTGTGAGAGGATTGAATCACAGGTACGTTTGTTCTATAACAGGCAGTCTCGTTATGAGTAGTATACTACTCACAAGCGACTTCAGGAACAAAAGGGCAAGCCACAACGCTGGAAAGACGACGGACCAGAAGAGATTATCGGAATAGTGTATACACACTATGGGGGAAGTGTCACCAGTATGAATGACAACTTAGTGCCATCTAATGTATGTGAATGCACATCAGCCGTGAAAATGAGTGTTCGCGTTTGTGGCCCCATGTTTAACATGACCTGTACGGGAGTTCGTGCAATAAACGAACTTGCAGGCCAAACGTCTTTTGCGGCTACAACACGTTATCTATCGAGCTTTTCATAGATCACGACGACACGAGGGGGCATGCAGGCCAGCGCTATCCTGACCTTGTCTCCTGTCCGGTGCGTTCATTGCAGGGTCCATGGGCGCTAACACAACTATGATGGTCTGTTGCTCTCTTGATCAGCTACCTGTTAGGAATGGGTCACTGTGAGGCTAAATCTTGTATTTCAAAGGTGCTGCTGTCGTCTCAGACTGACTAAATGAGCTCTCTGCTATGTTTCAGATTTTTTGAACTGATGTACCACGATGGGTTAAAACAATATACTCTGCATTCCTTTAAAGTTTAGCATCGTGATTCATCTTTGCACTCTGTTTGCTCCTATCTGATTAGCATGTCTTGACACATCATATCTTTGAGCAACTCTTCCGCACCTCAGCTGACCGTCTGTGGTCAGTCAACTGAAGCCCAGACTCTGTGCAGTTTATGACAACAAACCCTCTCAAGAGTGGTTATTAATTCAGGCACTTTCCCCGAATGCAACTGTGTTAACCGGGACAACCCCTTCGGTATCTAAGAAAACAATAGTCGCGTGTTTTCTACATAAAGAGTTGAGTTCAAACGGTTGAGTAGTATTCAGGCTATTACTAATGTCGCCGCGATCGTTGTGAGACCTGTCATGCTTATAGCGTTTAACGAGCAATATCCACATGATATCAATTGTGACAGCAAAGGGATTTACCCCTGAGGTTTGTTGCCGGACAATTATTACAGAGTGTGAAAATACAAAACCGGATACACTCTTACAGAGCTGACGTGTTCAGTATTTTTGGCGGTCATGTACTATCAGTCCGTCTGGCGACATTTCCCACACGGTGCATATATACGTTTCCGATGGTCGTTTCAAGTTCCTGTCTCTCCTGGCCTTGAGACTTGCTCTTTTCCTCGCGTCCGACTTATGTTTTACAACAGTACTAATCAATTTGTGTCTATCAAATTAATTGCTTTGGTTCATTTTGAACATGCCAACTTCCAGCCGCTCAGAACGGCGCCATTAGCCCAATGCTCCTGTGACGACGTCAGTTTGTTACTCAGAGTTTGGTTCCGGTTTTTTAATGTGATCCAGAGAGTGCTTATATGAATACACAGTTCGTACAAATTTTTGATCATCTGGAAACGTTCTAAATCCTGAGAGACCGTTTCCAGGACTGGGAAGCCTGGGAGTTAGGACATGCAGTGTACATGGCCGTTAGCCAGTACCATCCGATTTTCCAGACAAGTGCTGGTGGCGTCACTTCATCAAGTGGACAGCCCAAAAGAAACACCGATCATACGGACACTCAAGGTCCGACTGGCCCCTAGCTGAATTCTTTGGCTGGTCTAACGTCTTCCGCCGTGACCTTACTGTGACCTTGATAATACGTTTGTTGCACCCTGATAAATCGGCGTCAGAATGTTTCTGCACAGCAAAGTTTCTTCCTTATGTAGCAGCTGAATCACTGTGTTGTGACCTTGAAGGATGTAAAGGTTACTTTGAGTGAAACAGGGATTTCTCAGTCTAATTATGAGTAAATCTGTCGTTCACTGAACTGACAGGCAAGTCCAGTGGATGAACTTCCCTTGTGCAGACGCCACACCTTTTACTACTCGTTCTTTTTTTTTTATAAATTTTTACATGTATAGTATTTACATAAGGTCTTTTGTGAAAGTTTATGTTGGTGGTGTAAGTAGCTTCCTCACCATTGTGCACAGTGCTTTTTACTCCGTCTGTTCGACACAACGGTATGGGTATATCAAAACGTCATATTGTAGTGTCAGAAGTGTTAAACTAGCTCGAAAGTGGTAGCTGATTGGCAGCATGCGACCCAACTTAGACTCTCAGTGTGAGATATCACTGCATTGGATGGGCTCATGAGAAGGGAAATGGTTTCTTCGAAGAGCTGCCTTTAAGAAATGCACTCCTCCAGCACCTATGTATTACGGTCTTGATGTTTCTTATGAAGATCTGAATATCAATTTCACAGATTTTGATGAACTCCGTGGTAGACCTACGGTCTACGGGCGCGTAAACGGAAGCGGAATAAGGGTCAATGAACACAGGAAAAAGATTGGCCTTCATACAGAGCTTCTTCATGTCACTCAGCCCGAAGACCACATGGTCACAAACCCGTTCGTATTTATAGGGTTTGAGACTAGCAACAAATAAAAGTCAAAAAGAATGAACCAGACAAAAATCCAGACAGTTCGGTCTAGACCTGTAGTCAGGATGACAACAGTTGTCACGACGGCTGAGGACAATCGTGGAGGTCGGAGAAGTACACGACTATAGCAGCGGTGATGGTTTCTGTCAGTGTGCTTTGTTTGCCTTCTTGTCATGCAATATTTTTGGGGAACTGGCTAATCCCCCAACAATAGGATGAAGCGTGCTGCTCATCTCATTTCTGAATGAACATTAATTAACTGAGCTGTCCATAGGAAATCCATATGATCCGTTCAGTGCTCGGCCTTCTCGCGTAAAACCTAGATGTGAACAAGTTGTCCCCGTAGTATTACGTTCACTTCCGAAAAGCACAGGTTCAACTGTTTAATAGAACTAACTTATTTTAGAGTTTTGAAAATATCATCATTATCAACACAGGTTAATTTGTTGATTCATAGGCTTTCATGTAATCTAGGCTAGCCAGCTTAACTCGTTTATCGTACGAGAGATTGGATGCTTCTGACATAGGTCTTAGTCATTATAGCGAACATTTTCAGAACATTTCAAATTGCCAGATATACTCGTGTGATCGTACTGTAATTGTCAGTCATGTCTCAGTTAGTTGCGGTCCGAAGTCACCGATTTATTAGACTGTGCATGAAAATTAGCAAAATGACAACCTAATCCCCGTGATTATAGTCACAGCATATTTTCACGGTTCTGCATCAATTCACACCATCAGACTTCGATTGGCTTTCATGTTTTGATTTGTTTTATTTTCGGCAGATAAAACAACTTGTTTCCCTAACTTAGATCAAAGGAACGCTTTTAATAAAGCAAATTTTTATCTTTTCTGTAATAATTGCGTATGATCTTAATAAGTGTACATTTTTCTAATCGCTCCAGTTTACACGGTTTACTGGTCGACAGACTTTCGTAGTCGTTGCCAAATTAGATGTCATCTAGGATGCAATCGCTTCCGTTAGCCGTATGCGGGTTCCATGTCCGGTAATTTGTGCTGAACTCCACGTAGTTCTACTCCCATTTGAGAGCTTGACAGACATTGTGTAACCGCGAGCCATCCACATACCTGCTGGAATAAAGTCGATCGCATTACACACGATCAATCACCTTCGCATTATAAATGTAATGGGATTCAGTGTCCTGAAATTGTTACTGTTGTATACGTGTCAAGGCCATCTGTGTGCCCTACACTCGTGCTAATAGTTAGGCAGCGTTCTGATTTGTCATGCCTTCAACGACCAACGCCTCACTCGTCCACGCACACAAGAATAAAGCCACCGCTTGTAAATGCGACAATATAATATGTACTTCTACTGAGTCATGTGTTCTCTATTTCTAGCTTGATGTGGATTGCGCCCTAATAAGCATACAACACTGGCGTGCATAAAACTGCGTCACACTCATTTTAAAGCTAGCTGGGTTGCAGATGTTGGCTTTCACACCTGCCAGACCTAATTCAACGACCTGCTTTTGACACCTTGTCACACGTGATCCAATGCGTCTAGTTATTGGTCCACTATCGAGTCCTACCTAATGAGTTAGATGTCCCCACTGCTCTCTGTCCCTCAGTGCGAGATGCCAGCGCATGCATGTGTACACCTGTGAAATGAGTGTCTACCGTCCTTGTCACGTGACGTGCTGGAATGTCTGTCCTGTGCATATAATTTAAAATGTGCTGTATGCTTATGCTACTGAATGAATATGGGTAGCGTGTTAAGTAGCAATAAATACGCAGTACTCCAATAATTCATGATTTCCCCTAAAACTCTACGACCATATGCCCATGAAGTTTCACGAAGCGGTTTTTTTCACCAAATGATATGTCAGCCAACGAAGCAAATAACTTTTCAGAACGGAAACGAAAAGTGTGGGACGAAGAAGTTGTGCACGGCGACCAAAGTTTTTCATGTTCCGAATGAATACAAACTGTTGGCTCCAGATTGTGAAGTTTCGGCTATGTTAGTCAGTTTAATTCTCTCCAGTTTCAGCAGTTCGTTTTTTGCACCTGACTATGAGAAATAGAACCTGGTCTTGTATGAATTTTCGAACGTCTGGTAACTTGTATGTTTATCAAAAGCTTGTTTCACTTCGGAATAATTGCAGTGACATGAATTTTCGCAACCCTACTACTCTCTTCAGCAAAAGAATTTTGGACAAATTAGTCTGCATGACTAGGTTTTCGAATGGTATTCAACCTAGATAGGCTCTGGCAAATTATTGTTGACAACCTTTCCGTTGATGCCTACAGACAAATCTGACTTAAGCGTCTCCAGCTAGGTAAAAGACATGAGGCTCGGAAAACTATACCAGACTTCAGAATAGCATGGAGCGCGTGACCTGAAACTACTATTAAACGAATCCCCTTGGGAATGGTACATCCATGTCCACCACTGGAAGGGACTAATGTTCTTTCCCACAAACTGAAGATGAATCTAATGCGGTCTTGAAATAATGTCGTAGTACACCATGGAGTAGGTTAGTATTTCACAGTTTCGAATGACTGATTTATTCCGTAATACACTTGAGAAGACTGTCAATACATCGAGAAGATGATATACATATACACTTTGCTACACATTCTGAAAAACTTTTAACCCGCCTGAAATAAGCAAATCCTTTGAGTGAAAGCCATGCGTGAGAAGCTTTCGCCCTACGAGCCACTCAGGCCACAGTTATTATCTGCAATCAGTTTCACAAACAGCGTTCAACTAAATTAACTGAAACACTAACTGCTCTTTCCGATAATTCACTAGTATTTAGCAGTCAACCAAAAATCAGGCAGAACCAGCAATCACCTGCTGTTTTCAACGGGGTTTGCAACATAATCTCGACTGATAGTTTTCCTTACAGTGATGTTCATTGCAACTGACAACCTACTGGATGACTTTTTTGTTTTAGATAATTCTTTTATCCCATGGATCCGAAGTAGCTTGCGTATAGTAATGTGAATGTAGAAGGCAGATACAGATAGGCAGTAATATTATGTTGTAACAAGGATGATGAGTGTACAGTAGGAACTGCAGACAACACCAAGTAGGCACGACTGTATGGTAAGACGGTGAGCTGTGTAGTGGCCACCCGCAATCGTAAACAAGCCTAAGTTCATTTATCCGATCACTGTCTGCGTGCGCGCGCTCAACAGGCAAAACGGTAATGTAGGATGGCTTCTGAAAGGAACACAAAACTGGTGACTTCTCATAATCACTGAACCAAGGCTACTGACATGGGATTTCCCATTAGCCCAGTCTAATTATATTTTTCAAAGACTTTATTAAAGTTAACCAGTTTGTCTTGTAACAGAAATTCTACAACTACGAGCTCGATGAATCACCACCTAAATGGGCAGAAGATTATTTGACCAGACAGCTGTCAGCAGCGGCGCTCCGCAAGAGACTTTCTTTGGTTTTGTGAGTTTCATGTACTTCGTCCATTAATGATTGAACCTTACGATATTATTAACGTTGTTCCACGCTGACGATATAAAGAATTAGTAGGCTATGGGATGTTCCGATAATGGGGAAACTATCAGACGAATTAAATTGTCTTCGCTGGTGGCCAACAGAGAATGAACCGTAGTGCGACGTGAGTAACATCAACGTTATGCATATTTAAGCTTGTCTAAAATAAGTGAAGTGGCGGACAAGATGTTTATATTTTGGTGGGTGGCCGATTCGGAGACGCAGTTATTCTATCACCGAGTAAGACACCTCGTTGTTGCCGTGGAGTACGTCCAAAGCCCAGAAACAGATGGATCACCGACAACAAGAGAGGTAGGACTAATCATCACTAACTGAAATCGTCCAACCGTGCGAGAAATGACGGACGAAACTTCACGACGGTCAGTGTTAGTCAAACAAACAGAACCAGTCAGAAATGCAAAAGACGTTTAAGTGAAAATCTCAGTGCATTTAGGAATGGATTTCTTGTTCATAATTGCGAGATCAGGAATCTAACGAGTTGTTGAACAAATTTTTGCCACAATACGACATTAATTCACTTATGCAACATCTGCAGATGGCCTCACGCTGAAGGCTTCTCCATAGCGTTTGATTGTATTAGACACCATCACCTGCATAGAAAAAAGACACGTCTATTCTTGAGAGCGTCTTGTAAGTAGCCTTTAAATTAGTCATAGGTTTAAGATGAATCGGCACATAGAGTGCTTGACAACACTGTGTCAGTTCCTGATAGATCATAAATACCTGAGAGAAAACTGTCCTCTTTTGCATATATATATATATATATATATATATATATATATATCTGATCATCTAGTAGATATCCTGTGGTAACCAAGATCGAACACTAAAAGACTGTTATCTTGAACTGTAATTTCAAATGGACAAGCCAATATTCAAACAAAACTTCTCAGTTATATCCTCTTCATTGTTATAACGGCTGTCTAGGATCAGTTGCCCAGAACTTTGCTTGGTTAATACAAACTCGTTCGTGTTATGAGCCAAGAGAACGGATGGTTCAAGGATTATTTATTCAGGAAACCATCACATGAGTTATGCGTTTAAAAAATACAACAAACGAAAACATTGGTCTGCGTACGGTGTTGACCCCAAAACTTCACGGTCGCCACAGAAGCTAATGCTCGGTTCTTGCAGGCACCGACGACCATTTCGTGGTATGCTGCACTCCATTATCATCACCACCATCATCATCATCATCATAACAGCCAAGAGCCTGACCAAAATGTACTGTGGCTCGGGCCGCCGCTCACCTCAACAGTGACATCGGATATCTTAGAAGAAAACGTTACTAAAAAGAAGATTAAGCGGAAGAATTAGAAATGATATAGATACAGGTACGCCATTGACTGCGACACATCGCCATCTCGGATAGTGTCT
>LUCH01000245.1:173111-204839 GCA_013368495.1 Paragonimus heterotremus | reverse complement strand
AAATAGTTCTGCTGTATGCCCATAGAATCGTGCCTCACTACCTAAGCACTCCTATGCGGTCAGTAGTGCTACATACAATTCTATGAGTGTAACTGCTTTTCATCTGACTGCTCCCCTTTTGGCCCGTCTGACAAGGTTGCAGCTGGAAAGACCGGAGTCCTAGTCAGCATAGCCCGCCGGATTAAAACAGTACACAAGCCCGACCACCTCGGTAAGGTAGCAGTATAGTTGCTGTATTTTTCCCGCGGCTACTTCACTGTCAAAATCCATGTTCTTGCCCCACTACTGAATAATAGTGGTGTGAGTTGTATGGTGCGATCGCCCGTCCTCACTACGTTGATCACCTGGCTTCACAGTTCTTCTGGCCACCTGCCGTCTACATTTCCATACTTCGAAGTATGCGTATGTACATATGTTCACTTTTACTGTTCACTATCATTCTATAAGTGTGATTGTCCGTTGTGTCAGTGTTGTGTTTAAATATTCGAGTTTCGAACGACCAACTTCACTGTCCGTAAACACTTTCAATGTTCGTTTTTCTGTCCCTCACCCCCACCCCCGATAATGTTTTCCAAACACTTATGAACCATTTTCTGCTTCAATCACAAACGAACGAATGTCTGAACACTATTGTTTTTCTCCCTAGTGCAAAGTTATAATCTTAAGAACTATGGTCGGAAGTTTGTGTATTTTACACAATTTCATCTGGCCCCAGAACTTTTTGTTAAGTACAGGATTTAGCGTTGCTGATACCGCTGAGTAAGTAAGCAACGCAACTCCAAAATTGCATACGCGGCAAATAAACCTCAGTTGCTATGCAAAAACCATTCATGTTTTTCGGTGTGCAAGTAAACTGTACATGTACAACTCAAGAAGACGCCTTCAAAAAAAATGAACATGGCTTTTATCGTGCTACGTTATTTTCAAACTGAAATAGGACAAACGGATGTCAGCAAAATTTGTGTTTCCTATCAAAGTAGATGACAGAAAAATATTTAATGACATTGCTGACAATCTTCTGAAAAGTCAACGATGGTGTTTGAATCTCTTTGGACACAACTGAAAGACTCAATCATTCAGTGGTTCGCAAAGATGTAACACCTGTAAAGATCAGTGGACAAATAAGTGACATCAAACAAGTGACCTTCTCCTTCTCTTCTAGCATCGAATTCTGACACCATGAACATTTCGCATTAGTTATGATCTAACTCTCAAGAAGTGAATGTATTTATAGAGCCAACAAACAACACTATGCAGTTTTTCATAACTTTCTGTTTGAAAATAATTTGTGATTGTTTGGCATGTTACCTGAATGGGGTTGACAGTATCAAATGAGCAGAATTGAGTGGGACGAGGATTTAATTTTAGACTCGTAATTGTTTCTGAAACCACAAAGCAAAAAGCTTTCAATAAACAAAAGATGACCACAGGACATCCTCTTTTGATCGGAAGTGTGTGCATAACCTAGGTGACCGAGAGACTGTTGTGGATTGCTGATAATGAAAGATCGGGAGATGGAAAACATACTTCTTAGAAAGAGAGAAACTGAAGTTTGTGGCAGTTGAGCTACAGTGAGAACCACTGATGTGCTGTTGTCTATGATGACGATGAAGCGCGCAGAGTACAGAAACGGCTAGTGATTCCTTTCAGCATGTTCCAGACATCCTCAGTCGGATTCAACATTGGTGAATAGGACACCAGTCGTAACAGTTGCCCTTAATCATATAACTGTTCAGCAAACACACTTCCCAGATTAGTGTGACACGGTGCTTTGTCGCATATCAATACACTGTCTGACATAGGTACACTGATCTAGCAAGGTTCGCAGCCAGCTCTTGCAATCGCTGTTGTTGTGTGCTTCCCTTCTAGTTGTATAGCATACTGTCGAGCTTGATGTCATAGGTGCAATCGAATAAAGCCTGCGGCCTCGGCTATTTGTTACATAGACGGACACCCTCGTTTCTTCTGATGAAGGTTCCACTGACCTTGTACAGAACAAGTCGAAGTTCGTCTCGTCAATTCAGAAAATACTCGTTGAATCTGCTTAACACTCCATCAGTCGGTAAGCACACGGTCGACGTAATTCCAGATTCACATTTCAGCTCATGTCAACGGGTACTTGATTCAGTCTCTTGGCAGTTATGCACAGGCCATCCAAGTAACGATTGATCGTCGTGGTCGATAAATCCCTCTCTAACTCAGCTTTGGGGTGTAATTGGTAGGTCTACGGAAGTCCATTTTAGCAACATACCGATGTCTGATTCCATCAAAACCTTGCTTCTTTGTCATATGTGATGCCGAGCTTCATAACTGATGTAATCTACATGAAGCCACTTGTGAGAGGCATTACACTTGACTCCGTTCAGAAGAGCAACCGTGTGCCAGTCATCGCCTCTTCCAAATACATCGACAATACGTCTACGTGGTTCGAGACTGATGTGAATGTACTTGTGTCTGCCAGTCATGTACGCAAGAGAAATAAATAAGAAAACTCCACAAACTGGTTCACTCTCATATTACAACTCGAGACCCCAAAGCTCACTGAATGTGCGATACCCAGTTGACCTTTCTACGATCGTAGAAAGGTCAACTGAGAGAAAGCGGACAAATTTACTCTTGAGAGTCAGTCCAAAGAAGCCGCGGATGCAATTCCCTGAACAACCAGAGCGGTACGTTCATAATTTTTGCTCTCTGGCGTTGAGTAAAACGCTGACTGAAATCTTGTCACTCGGTCCAAAATTCTGTTATCCTGATAGTAAATGTATGCAACTTGAACTTGAAGTTCAGTTTGAAAACTTTAACAATCAATTACAGGAGTTATGTCCGTCTTCCAAACTGAGTTCTGAACGGTTCAAATCCACTCTAGTTAATGCTTGCTACAAATACCTGGGCCGTAGAACCTGAACTTATGGATTGCTCACCAAGTCCCGTTTAGAGAAGCTTACTGCATTGAAAAACGATAAGACGGTTATGATATCCAGACCAGATATGGGGGCCGGAATTGTTCTGTTGAATAGGAGTGATTACATTTCGAAAATGATGAGTATTTTGTCTGTCGAAACGAAATTTCGGAAAGAGAAGTCCGGGAAAGATAAGACAGTGGCAATCGAGAAGGGATTCTCTAGGATTCTACGACGGTTGAACCAGACTGACACCATCAGTGCGCATATATTCGAGCGCATCCGTCCAACAGGAACCCGCATCCCGCGGCTGTACGGACTGCCAAAGATACACAAAGACGGAGTACCACTTAGACGGATACTAGACATGCGTAATTCACCCTATCATGCTGTTGCGCAATGGCTTGTGGAGATCATGGAGCCGGTCAAGAAAGAAGTTACGAAATACAGCTTGAGAGACACATTTGAATTCCTAGATTCTATCTCTGAACTTAATGTATCAAACAAGAAAATGCTATCCTTAGACGTTTCGTCCCTATTTACCAATGTCCCCCTGGTCGAAACAATACAATTTTTGTGTGCCTATATCGAAAGTCGCCGGATTAACGTCGGTCTACCTGTTTCTGAACTGAAGGAGTTATTAATGTTATGTACTAGTAACATTCAGTTCCAATTCAATGGTGAGCTTTATCGCCAGATTGATGGTGTAGCTATGGGTTCACCGTTAGGCCCGTTGCTGGCGGATATTTTCATGAGTATTGTCGAGAGCGACGAGTTGGACGAAATGATTAGAACAACCAGTTACTATTGACGATATGTAGATGATGTTTTTTGCGTAGTGGACAAGACGGAAGATTTACAGAAGTTTTCGACCATTTTTAACAAGGCTCACAAGAACATCGTGTTCGAGTTGGGACGAGAAAATGATGACCGCATGCCATTTCTAGACGTAGCACTAAAAAGCAGATCAGATAGGTCGTTACTGTGAGGTGTATGTAGAAAGAAAACCTGTAGGGGGCAATATCTACACTTCCACGGCTACCTACCGATTGGTTTGAAACGGGGTCTTGTACGCTGCTTGACAAATAGAGCAAAAAGAATCTGTACGGAAGATACGATAGAATTGGAGTTAAGCATGCTACAGGATATCCTTTCTGGTAACGCCTATCTTGAAAAATTTGTTACCAGAAACGTGCAAGAGAGACTTACGCAAGCCCCAGTGGACACAGCTGATAAGAAAAAGGTCTATGTTACTTTGCCGTTCAAAGGAGACGCGGCAGCCGAGCTGATAACGCGTTAACTAAATGACGCGATCGGTAGTACCTATTACGCTGCAAGTCCTATCGTCACGTTCCACTCAAAACGGACGGTGCCAATAAATCTGAAACATAATATGCCTAACAATGCTGCCTCATTTTTGATCTATTTATTTGTCTGTTCCTGTGGTTCAGCATATATTGGTCGCACCACTAGGCGTTTATCAGAAAGAATTCGTGAACATTGCCCGGCGTGGCTTCGCTCCGGAACAACAAAGAATATTAACTCATCCATTCTGGCCCACCTAGTCGACTGTGACTGCCACACAGACACAGATAAGGCGCTTCGCATCGTCTACCGTGCCCCGGCCACCGCGTCACGAAATATCAAGTGGCGCATCCTGTCTATAGCCGAGGCGGTCGTAATCCGATTACGTCAGCTGGATTTGTGTGTTCAAAAGCAGTTCGTTCACACCCTGGGATTACCGTGGCCAAACGCCTGCAGTCAACCCATGTGACAATTCGATCCCGTCCCCCCCAACTCACCCCAGTTAACACGGACTTCCCAAAATTTACCTTCTTTGTGATCATAACCACAACGAAGTCGTGTTTGTGTTTTACCCAATCGCTTTACCCTCCTACTATTTTTGATCAATAATTTTCCTTACAGTTTCTTGATTTGATATATAATTGTACCAGCCTAAGATGAGAATTTAACGAAAACACTTCTGTTCGGTGAAACCAAAATTGTTCTCAATGATTTCTACGGGGATTCTCAACAACTGTAGACACCGAAGCTCACTGAATGTGCGATACACAGACACCTCCAACCACTGGTAACCATTTAACTGCCAAAGGAATCAATATGCCCCGCAGTTTGATGGATTAGTATGAACAACATTCGAGTATCTGTGCTCACAGTTGACCGCTGACCCCATTCTGATCAAGCAAAGCCGTTGACACTCCCCGAATAACCTATAGCACTTCCTCGGTCAAAGTAGCCAATGCGAAGTGCTCTAATTATGATTGACCGTCCTTTCAGGTCAGTTAGACCTATTGTAGCGAAAAGGGGTCCAGTAAAGCATATTCTTTATTGTCCAAGCCGCTAGTTACCATGCTACGTGCGCGCTCGCGTTTATGAATCAGAATTCCAGTCCAAAACACACACCCCTCGGTCGTGTGCACTTCTGCCGGTTTGTGTCTGATCCAGGCCTTCTATCGGGGGGTTTTCCGTCTGCCATTCTCCGTCCGTTAGTCCGATCTCGTTGAGCTCGTGTTGTCCGCAATCTTTCCACTGTAAGCTTTGACCGTATTCAACCACCCTGTCGAAATATTCTTTTGAGTGTTGGAATAATCGCGCCCCCGATCTGGTCGCTCATCCTATTTTGCTTGCCATGTCTCGCCCGTTGATCCAATGCAGTTGAGCGATGACTCATTCGATCGCCCACGCTGTCCCCGACCGGCTGGCTCTGGGCTGTTGGATGTATCTCTCCCCGCGTTGAGGTATTCCGCCGAGTGTTAGAATACTTGCACCTCCGGTTTGATAATCCACCATTCAATCACGTTCTTGCTATTATGTCCAAGATTCTAATGTGTAAATTATAACGCACTAACGTGAGTTGCCTTAGCATGTAATAGAAAATCTAGTGTTTAAATTGCAGATATATCTGCAGAAAGACGTGGACGTAAACAACTAAACGTAGCAGAAGATGGTTGATCATGAGCCAAGTGTACACAAATAGGGGATCAATACTGGAATCGAATAGCCAATTACAACAGATCCGGAACACTTGAACAGGTAGATAGTAGTGAAGTCGATATTATCTCTCAGATAGTTCCGTTGCAGAGTCAATTGTTTTTGAGTTAATTCTTTAGGGGAATCAGAATCTCAATGTGTTGGGGTTGACATCTCATCCAGCTCTCAGTGCATCATTTCGACTGAATCAAGACTGGCCGTCATGTGCCAGAGAGTTCAGTCCAGTCAACTGAATATACGGCGCACTTGTTCTCTATAATTTCAGTTGTCTCTGGGACATTGTCTTGATCAGTTTCATGACTTGTGTTTAACGCTTGGCCAGTGACTGAAGAATCCCTGATTATGGCCTGATACTCCAGTTACTTTCTGGCTGGTTTTCTAATGTCCCTTGAATGCCCATTTACTCCAATGCGAAGTCCTTTTGATGTCCATTCAATATAAATTTGCAGAGAATACTCACATTTAATTCTATTCACACCCTCACTTCTGCTTTAACCCAAACCGCTTGTATTTATGATTGTTAACTGCTCCGATGAGTGTGTGATTTTGTTTGCGGTCAAGTTCCCACTGTTGCAATTGGCCGATGTACTTTTTCTCTATCACCTACTTATTTGTCTTACCAGCCACATTCCAAAATGGTTGAAACAACAGATGACGCACCAGCCTCAACCTGTTGCACTGACGGCTCGAAACCCAACGTCATCGATTGCTAAACACTTGATTACAACAGGTCACCAAGTTGACCCATTAAACTCATTCAAGATACTGTTACGCAATCGAAACCCGAAGCTATTAGCTTTCTGTGAAGCGATGCTCATCCGAACTTACCAGCCGAGGTTGTGTGCACAGAAGTGGTTGAGGCAACCTATCGGGTTGCCATGGTCGTGATTACGTAATACTTGGTGTGCTTGTGTGTGTCTAATCCCTGTCAGTCCTTATTTGTATGATGATTTAACTTGCATGTTTTACGTTTGCGACTGATGAGAGTAAATGAAATGTTAACATATCGCTCTAATGCTCTAATGAAGTGGTTAAAGGGAACCCAGTGTTTCAAGTTAACAGACAGTAACTGTGTCTCCTCTCGAGACAATCGGTGGTTGAGCGTGCTTATCGGTTAATTCGGTCGTGCCTAATGTGAGGTCAATGGAGCAGTGGTCAACACGGTTGCCTCATCAAAGCGTGACCGGAGTTCTATAGTCCTGACCGTGGCAAGGATATGCACAAATGACCAGTTCTAAGGAGAGCAGAACTCGTCTAATGCTTTTTTCGAAAGGGGCTGACTGGAAAATCTATGGGAATGTGACAGCTGCGATCAATTGTGGGTGGTGTTCAACTCTCAATGTTGGTATGGACAGTTTGGATCAATAGATTTCTACTCTCTGATTCCTTGATTGTCAGATTGGTTATATTTATTATTAGCCCATCGCACGCGTTTTGGTCATTGACTGAATGTCAGAAATCCAGTGTACGTCCTTACGCTGCGTATTTTGATTCCACACGGTTGGTAAGGTTATAACAGACTTTCCAGCGCCTTTTAATTTAGTTACGTAATCGTCACAACATGCTGCAAACGAGGCCTCCGATAAAATACTTTCTTTTAAAGAATATGTGGGGGTTACTATTTTAATCCTGCCTATGCACTCATGTTTGCCTAGGTTCAAATGAGAACTTTCCCGATTGAAAGTATAAAACAACCGACTAGACTGGCACTAATACAGTGCTGGTGTGGAAGAACAAAGAATATAAACTAACCTTACTGTGTCAAACACCAAAACGTCAACACATTGACGACAGTACGATAGTCTGAACGGCAAACAGAAGTGGGCAAGACAATAAGAGAGAACAAGGAAAGCTGAAATAAAATGTGACACTTATTAAAATAGCCTACGAACAGGCACACAAATAAGGCTGGTTAACACGTGTAGTCAACAACATAATATTACGATTATGTGCAAAAATTAATTATCCCAATCCCCGAAGTTCGATCATATCCTTCACTGCACTAAGTGGGGGTATCTTCCACCAGACGTTGTCACTAACCTTCCAGCAAGCAAATCTGTCATACACCAGGGACGAGAGATTCGCTAGTTTCAGTGTTCATTTTTCGCTTGATTCTTTGTTATAAACTCCTTAAAAGATATATTGCATCGAACAGAATAGAACTGCGCTTGACAGGATTCGAATTTCCCGCCTCGAGATAAAACGTAAACCCGTGATCTTGAGGATAACGCTACTTTCCCAAATCAAATCAAAAGATGAGCAGAGCAAATCACTTTGTTCCGTTCAAAAGTGCGTACGACAGTGAGAAAAATACAGAGTAATTACATGGTACACGGTTACACACAAACATTCACGAATCGGAAATGTGAATTGCAGTTGCCAAAAGCAGTAGCCAAGGTCATTATATCACCAATAAGCATGGCGGATTAAAGGTCGGGCAAATGAAAATAAAAAAAAGTTGCTTCCGGATTGTTCTGAAAACTTCTGTTCATTATGATTGGACAAAATCATTTTATCGAGGAAGGAGGTGGTTTTGGATGAGGGAAATGAGGTTCCCTGACACTTTCACAATATCTTTGGGTGCGCAAAAGTTCTACCAATGATACTTCTTAGATTTTTGTACGGAATCGCCATCGTCTACAATAATGTCTTCTTTCTGGAAAATGAGCGCCCTGTTGTACCATTTTACCATACTTTTAATAGGTGGTATGAATCTAGTGTCACGAATGAATGTTTGTGCTTAGTTCTGTCACCTATAGCATGTTTCTATTGAATCTAAATCTTCTGATGATACAACTTCTATTGGTCGGAGCGCTACGAAATCGTTTGCGACTAATACCTTCACCAGTTTCTAAGACTAATTGCCTGAATGACAAAAGAATCCCCGTAGCAGTTCAGAGATTAGCAATCTGTCTTTTTTGTAGTAACTATCAGCATTGCTACACATTTTCTACCAGCAGACAGAGAGGAAGAGAGTGACTACTATGAACTCTGACCGGGGTGTCAACGCAGAATTCAAGCTCGAGTTATCGCGGCAATGAACATTGCATTGTCTTTCCAACAGAAGCAGTAACGTAATCCATTTCTGAAGTATCTAAGAATAGGCAGAACTCTGGAATAGCTACTAGATCCGATCGCACTAGTCTCAAACACCTCAGGAAGCTCGATCGCATTATACCTTTTTCAGTTCAAGATGTCTAGATATCACCTTCGCGTGTCGGGATGTCAGTTTAGGATGGCCCAGGTATCCGGGTCCATGTGACCTCATTCTGTTTACTCCCTACACTTGATTGGACCGCCTCCTCTCAGTCTGTAAGAGCCAACCAAACCTTGTGTTTTTCAGCCTACCTATTTGCCGTTTACCGGTGATAATGAGTTATGACAACAGTGCACACGTTGGCATGTGTTTGACGCTACACCTTAACTGGCTCATCACGCTGAACTTTCGGGGTGAGTGAAGTGTGTACGCAATTGCTGGCAGTTGAGCTTAGTTGACCATTGTTCATCAAGCTACTTGATGAGTCTTTGTGATGCAAAACGAGATACTGGATGTTTTGGTGACGTCTACCTGGTTTCTGATCTCGAGTTTGTGATTAACGTCTGAAATGAGTGTATTTCGCTCTTGTGGGACACCTGAGGTAGTCGGAGCAGTCATGTCGGGATACAGTCACTGATCTGAGGATTCACGGGTGTATATTACTCTTTCTGGATAATGCTCACCACAACTACATGAAAACTGAAAACTACCAGAGATGTGTCTTGTTTTACCTGATTCACTGTGACCAATGACTGCGGTAGTTCCACGGCTATCTAAGCACCGTAATAAGCGTCGTAAAATAGACCCATTTAGGTACTGTTTCAAATCCCGTAAAATTATCCCCCATGAACGGCAATTTTTAGATAACACTGTTCTTAGGTGTCGTCATTAACCGAAGGTATTCTCAACTGAACTCATCACCTTTTGTGGTGATGAGTTACGAGCTGATGTTTTCGTTCAGAACGTGAAAGAGAATCAATCTCTTTTTTCATCCTATCTCTACTGTACATCTGTCTCAGTGAACTTTGCATTCGAAATTCAAGCTAACGAATTTTGGGGTAAACATACAGCCGATCTTAGTCGCTATATTTGACGAGTCCAGAATCTTCCAGTATCTCAGAATGAACAGCTGATGAGTTGTACACTCAAAATGACGGCACTGAAAACTTGACAAAACTAGCCATACCACGAGTGTAGAAGTTTAAGCTGGTTCCAAAGCATTAGCCTGTTGATTTCGTTGCCACAGAGATACTTGGTTCGTCTGCAAAGAAGCCTTATCACAAATTGTCTTTCATTCATAACTAGACCCGTGTGGGTTTATTCTATGATTTTGTCTTTAAAAACAGGTCACACCTTGACCAGCGTTCATGACAAAGTGGTTGTGCAGTCATATGGTTGCATCCCAACCTGTCCTTTTAAATCTTGGCTATTCGTTCACATTTGTCCCTGGAGATCAAGCCACCGTTACAACTAGTAACACGCGTTCTTATGTTGGTGTAGTTGACTTTTCCGAGTAGTCTCTTATTGTGTGGGAAGATGAATGCTATTTGTCGATGTCAGAAGCTCAGTAACAGCAACTCTATTACTTTCAGTGACGGAGTAGCACCCACATGAACACAATTAGTCGGACGCACACGTTTTCAGTGAGCCCTACATTGCTAACATAACGTGTCTGTTCTTTCACGTGACACTACCCCATAATTCTTCTAGGTGATCTCTGGGATGCTTCGTCTTATCAAAAGTGGGCGGACGTTGAGACATGGAGTCAAACTTGATCATCCGATCTACAGTTTAGTTACTTTATATTTTCTACTCCAGATCGATCTGCTTTGCAGCGCCACATAAACACCGAAGCGTTTAGATAGTGATGACATGTAGGCTAATTTGTCTAGTGGATACTGGAACCGATCGTGCCAGATGGGAACGTAAACGAAAGTATGGTCACCATCTGTATGACTAGGTCGGTGGGCGATAACAAACCGTCTTTGTCTTGGCGAAACTAAGCACATAACTAGTCGAGCCAGTACTCTGGGGGTGGTCTCGTACCACAGTCTCTAAGCAGATGCGCTGAAAACGTATAATCTTGTTGAAATTATTTTATGACTGAGCTCTCGACGAATTAATATCTTCAACTATTAATGAAATCACTTAACCTTTTCACGAAGAAAAAAACTTTCGGATTAATTTTGAATGTACACATTCAGTTCCAGTGGATCAATGTGAACAACTAGACGTTTAAATATTCAGGTTGGATAGGTCAAGTTTGCTACTCATTCCGTTTATTCTGTAGTGAATGAGCCAAGCCAGAAAACTAACATCATTTTTAAGGCACTTGTTGCAGATCGACCTCCTTATCTCGCATACAACGTGACTAGTGTTGTTTGGTAATGTTCTCAACAAACGGGAATATCGTCTAGTTGTTAATATCCGTTCCATTAACGATTGTGTTTTTTTATGTCTGTGTTTACGTGTGCATTTGAGTGTTGGGCTTCTATGTGAGTTTGGTTAGTTCACAGCCTGTCAGTGAACACTGTTCAAGTAAACAGAGAGAGCATATAAGAAGAAGGATTGAAACCGGAGAAAAATGCAAGCACGTAATCGTCAGAGTTGGCACAAAGCTTTAGAGCATATGATGAACGAGAATCCTGATAACCACTTGTAAAATTACCCAAAAACAAACACATCTTGCAGGCTGGATTTGATCTCTTGCAGCCAGTTCGGAAACTTAGAAATACAAATCATATTGGCATTATTGTTAGTGTTATTATTATTAATAGTAATAATAATCTGATAATCAAGACCAAATACATTTAGGCAAGGATATAAACGATCTAGACCTAAATAAACTCGAACCAGAAGCAGAAATAATTAGTAATGCTAAGGATATTGAGTACAAAGAAAAAGAAACAAAGAAAACATTGTTCTAACCAGATTCATATGATGATTCTCACCCATTCATAGAATAGCACTACTTAGATGCCTAGCAAGCCAGACGAAATCACAAAAGGCACTTATGGGAGAGGATAGATCGGGAAGGGAAACTGTGTTTGTGGGTGAGTGTCTGGAAGTGATTTTTGTGAACAGTATTTTGCAGAAAAAAATAACAATAATCGTTCAGCCATACATTGATCATATTCCCTTCATTGTGCCATTGGTCGTGTTTTCATGGTAGTTGATTCAGTGCACATAGAACAATGTGGTCATCGGCTGAGTCCTCATACAGACGACGCATTTACTGACGGAATCCAAACTGTTTCGCACTTTGATCACTTGACCCATTACCATACCGAACATGTGCTCATCCATAGAACTGGGCATGATTCGTAGCCAGAAGTTTTTGTGTTCTTCGAAAAAGCCACACAAACCTTTGGCCGTACATTCGATAAACATGTGTGACCGGAAATGTGGAATGCAGCTACCGGGTGAGGCAAGCTGTTGACCACCACCCTGTGCACCGTAGCCAGTATTCTGTTGGGAATAGAGCGAACAAAAGGGCATAGACATTACACATTCCAAGGGATCAAAAACCATTAATGTACATATCTCATTGATAACGGTAAAATACCACTGAGGACCCAAAAACATTTAATTGTTGATAAACATCCATCTAATTGCTATACAAGCGCTGAATGTTAGGTGTACACGCGCTCTACAGGGCATGCACCAGTTTGACTGTTATCCCTCGGCATACGTGACGGATTATAGTTCACCTTGTAAGTTTGAACACCCATAAAACTATTTTAGTAAACCATACAAACTAATCAAACGATGTCTCCTCGTGTTCATTCTCAAACCAATACGTTACGTCAATCGATTTAACTTGCCAGACAGTAGAGGTGGACCGAACACGATCCCAACTGATGTTGCTTTTTGGATGTCAGCAATGTAGTTGGTACTCTCGATCGATACATCCTTCCTGATCTCCTCTAATCCGACCACCTTAGTGCCTCATCAGAGCAGATTGATGATGTGTAGTGATCCGTAACAGCTAGTTCATTTTCAACAACTGCAAAGGCACCATTAAACAGTTTTTAGCCCTAAACTATTCCAGGCAATGTCTAGAAACCCAATTCCGTGGACCAAACCTGACGTTTCAACTTCACCCGTTCATTCATCCCACATTTGATCAGCAGACCCTGCACCCTAAATGTCACGCACGCATGCACGCCAACCTTCTGCAAACGCCCAAGGCCTTATCGATCGGCATCACACGTTCCACTGTCTACGTGTGGTCTGACGATCACGGTCCAAGACACAATCGCTGCGTCCTAGTGACACTCACCAGCCCGGCCCACAGTGCTCCTGTCTTGCCAACGCTGCGATCGTTGAGACCGCAAATCCACACGCACGCACGTATGCACGCACATGTGATGCTTGAATGATCCTCATGCGCGTTAACCGTCAAGCCTGTAACGCCCGGACATGCAAATGACTAAGCTCGTAAACAGGTGACACGACACAACCTCCAACGCCACGCCCCGGTAGATGAACTGTACCTCGAGCCAAGGCAATGGACGTGAAGACTTAGCTGCGCCGCAGACTTACTGCTTCAAACTACATCAACGCGATGCTGACCCTTCAACAATCTCCGACACTCTCAACAGAGTGGGCCTGGGTATGATTGTCAGTACTTTTATCAATCCGAATACTATTTTCCATTGTACGTGAGTCATCTATGTTTTTTTCCATTTTCCTCCGTTTTTACGATTATGGTCGGCCCACTATATGCACCAACACTCAGTTGCTTACCATTCTTTTGTAATAAGTCATACTAGTTAGACCGTGGTTATTTATTTATAGCTCCGCAATCCCCTACTTTAGAAACGTGTTGATTTTACGCCTGTCCTTGAGTAGGCAATGGAGAAATTCGCGCAGACGCAGCAAATAATCGCAAATGTGATCGTACTCGTATTCGGGAACTAAGCTGCAAGAGAATGTATCTAGTATCACCCAAGACCAGATTAGTGTACTGGCCAGAGGGCGAACACAATGGAAGGAAATCGCCTAGCATTCTAGACTGATGAGTAGTAGGGTTTCCTATGTATTGAACATCACCCACAATTGATCGCAGCTATCGCATTCCCATAGATTTTCCAGTCAACCCCCTTTCGAAAAAAAGCATTAGACTCGAGTTTTGCTCTCTTTAGAGCTCGTCAGTAGTGCATATCCTTGTCACGGCTGGGACTAGAACTCCGGCTACGTTTTGATGAGGCAACCCTGTTGACCACTGCGCCAATTACCCCACATTAGGCACGACCGAATTATCATATGCGAACGTTCAACCACCTTCGCTTTTGAGTTATGATCAAGTCACCCGATTGTCTCGAGAGGAGACACAGTTACTGTGTGTTAACTACAATGGATGATCCTTCGACTGGGACTTCTCTTCAATTTGAAATCCCAGAAATCGTTAACTTGTTGAGCAGTATTTTGTTTACTGATGAGTAGTAGGGGATTTTGGTTTTCCTATACATTGAACACCATCCACAATTGGTCGCAGTTGCCAGAATGTAGACTGGTCAGGCCTTGAATTATGCAGTTATGAAGTTTTAGTGACCGTGTTTACTCACTTTTGTCTTTTCAAGAGTGCAGTACAGAAGCATACTTCCGAATTTAGTAATGTCCAGTATGTGGAATGCACCAATTGTAAAATAGAACAGGATGCTCGTTGATATTGTTCATTAAGCATTTCGAACACCGGAGCTGATTCCACACTTGCTGATACAGACAGCGCAACTGATATTCTGGTTTACCACTCTGTTTCCATCCACGCAATTAGATCAGGAATTTCTAGTTCACTTCTGAATCCAAACGTTCACTGCCCAAGGTTTTGATTCTCCTCACAAAACCAGAATCTACACGCTACATTGACGGGTAATTTGTTCCAATTAGTTGTCAGCTTTTAGTTCGTGTATTCCATGCTTTTGATCATTCAGACGCAAGGGTTTTTTGACGGCAAACTGTCTGACAGACGCATCTAGCAAAGTAATAGTGAAAACCAAAACAGTCCTCATATCTTGTCAGAAATATCTTACTTCACTGAACGTGGTGTGGTCATGCAACCAAACATCCATTTCCGTTACATAGTTGTTTGTCGAACTACATTGATGAAATAGCTGATTGTAAATGATAAACAGTGGGCATACCAACGACGTTAAGGGCGCATATGTCGGTCCACGGAAAATGGTGAACTATCTGAGAATCGACGCAAAGCCGGCTAATAAGAGAGGCAGTTCATTTCAAGTACAACGAGATGGTGTGTACGTAATACTGCATTGCTTGTTCTTCTTTAATTCTCTGTATGTAGCTCTCAAGATGCTTACACTGCTGTCTGCACTACTGTCAACATTTTACGTGACTTGACGCCTGTTTACATGACTTTAGTATACACATAGACAGTCAGTTCCTTGGGATATGTTGCTGAACTGACTTCCCTTGTTCTATAAACACATCGACGATCAGCAGACAAGGTTTATACACGAACTTATACAAATAATTGATAATACTGATTAAACAGACAATACTGACTTTCAGGTGTCCAAACAAACGAGACAAAATTTCCGAATACTTTAAATCACTCAGGAGCGTCATATCATTCAGAAGACAACTGATTTGATAAGTGGATGGACTCTGGTCTGAACCATAGTCTGACTACCGAGAGTACGAGTAGAAAAACAACGATACCGATAAACGAATCGAAGCCGATAACGTTGTTGATGAATTAGATAGGGATAAATAAATAACCAGGTCAAATAATATCAGTTCAGACGGAAGGCTTGAAACTATAAAGTTTCAAGATGACTCATATTTTGACACAACTTTTTATTGAACACAGAAACGAATTAATGAACAAATTGTTATTTTAAAAACAGCATTTGCTAGGTTAAATCGTTGTCAAGCCTGAAACTCACCATCAGAAAACTGTTACCCGGCCACAGAGTTGACCAGCCATCTGGACATTTGGGAATTTCCAAAGTTTGTGCGTGGAAAGCATATAACTGTTGAACGATAGAATAAATGTGACGACTTCACAAACAAGCCCGCAATTTTTTATACATAGACAATAAAAATCAATTTGCATCGTCTTAGCATGCTGCACGCATGAATGCGACCGTATGTAAGCGATTATGCTTGGATTAGACCTGTGCAGGCTGACAGGAAGGGTACCAACAACTATTCACTAGTAAAATAAACTGTTTGACGCAGTAACACTTAATCTCTCGTGGCCTACAATCACTCAAGCTTACAATTTGTAACAGTGATTACGTAGCTGATACCAAACGCGTAGTCCATAACATCTACTGCTCGTTTTTCTGACTCACACTGGTTACTGTTTTCATATTTATTGTGTTATAATTAGTCCGATGATCAAACACAGAAAACAAATCTCGTTCGCTACTTTATCGTTCTTATGACTGTAATAACGAATCATGGCGTTCCAATCTGCAATCTGGTAGGTTTACTTGCCGTTTAATGAACACTGCTCTGTTGACGGGCACAACAGGGCTAATCTTATTTTATCCATCCTTCCTTCTCAAATAAACATGATTCCCCCTTAAAGGATTCCTCAGGAATGTTACAGTGTCGGAGGATCGGAACAGAATTCTACCTGGTCAAGCACATAATCGTATATGCATGAACGGACAAGCTGTCATCTCAGTATCTGTCCATTTCCTAATTGGGCTGTTATAATGTTTATACATCAACCATTGCATATTGTACCCTAAATACACTACCGAACTAATAAAATAACCTAATGATTTTCAAGCCTCATGAGAGTCAAATGCTATCTGACTCGTAATGTTTCATCAGTTCTACGTATATCGTTATCTCAATAACACAGGTCCTCAGGAGTGTTCATTTATAGTATGTAAAGCGCGTTCGCATAAAGCCAGTCTCTTAAATACATGCACGGTACACTCATGTATACTTTAACTTGTATGTCAGATTACCTTGCTCGGAGCTTCGCATACCACACAACGACTAATGTGTCGCTGAGTTTCATTCGCCTGTACCGGATTCCACATCATCGGCTCTTCCTCGGTACTCAACCAATAGCTTCGATCATTTCGTTGGGCATAGTAACAGTTCTCTTGTTTCTCACAGAACATGAATGGAATCGGGTTGAACAATTGTAAACAAGAACCTGGGCTAGCCAAGTCATTGACATGCGCTCGTTCTGAGCCGGTCATACTTAAGAATGAATAGCCTTCCCATAACTTCCGAGTCAGTGATGGACAGGATGGGATACGTGTCGTTTGGCTATGTCTGAAACGAAAGAGGAACAAAAGAATGCGATTTCTGGTTGACCGTTTTACATCAGATCGCACTCACTCCTGAGTTGATCACACCAACGGGAACATGCGGACACTTCTTAAAAACAGCGTTCTGAACTTTCTGCTAGACGAATAACTATATTTTACCACTTGTGTTTTACACGAAAAGTGATGTGTATCCATAGGTTACGCTAAAACACTGAGGTAATCCGCTAGTAATTATTACGACAACGCTTAATTGATCACGAACACCAAGTGTGTCTTACATCATTGACGGCAGTATAACTCCATGCCACACTGCGAAACTTGAGTAAAAGAAGTTTTATTTAGAGCTAAACAACGCTTTTCAAAAAGTACATCGTTTTAGTTTAACGTTCTGTTCAGATTACCGGAGAAGTCGTGTTACCTCCAGTACTAGCTACTTGACATGTTCAACTGTGGGTTTAATATTTTACAATATGTACCATAACAACTATGTGCGACAGTGTTATGTGTACCATGCACACGTCTTTCTTGTCTGTCAAGAAGGAGAGTGAACCATCATCTGTCACACTTTTATTGGTCGACCAAGTTTGTGAGGCCCATCATTTACTGTTTGCTGTAATAAACCTGAATGTATGCCGCAACGAGGAAATTATGCATCTTAAATACTAGGGTAACACACATTTAGAGTGACACTGAGAATATAGACACGATAGTTAAACTTATAAGATAGATGTTATTACAAAACGATTCAAACTCAAATTACGCTTATCAGTGAAAACTGAATGAGTGAAGAACTCATGAGCAAAGTGAAGTAGCTTTGTGAGTTCTTTTACAACAACAGAATAGGGAAATGGTGTTTATCACCTTCAGCATGATTTCTAAATCCTTCTGTATCAATCTCAATACATACATACCTACATTCTCAGCTCCTATGGAAAAGTGATCATTTACTACCCTTTCAGACTTGATACGTAGGTATAAAAGATTAAACCAGAAAAGTGCAATAATTTAACAGAAAATGAACGAAATTTTACCAGAAATTCTCCATTTCAATTGACCACTATTTCATTAGCCAATGAGATTACGAAAGGCACGTGAGGGTAACTTGTTGTCATGACGCTATATACCTCTAGAAGTGTTTCAAATTTGTGCACGTGACCAGGCCCGCCCAGACGGGTACACCAGAGTGTATGTTAAACGGAATACTAAGGGCAGTCTGGCCTCATTTCAGCTGGATGAATCATGCACATGTCTTGCCTACTGTGAGTGGTTTACAATGTATATACAGCGAACTGTACAGTTTCATGCAGCTTTATCTACGTACGTTTGTACACATGTTCACAATGTGAATCGACTGTTTTAGCTTTCATTGTTGCAACTGATGGTACGAGGAAGTTTGCGCGAGACACTGACCCTCAATCAACTTATAACAGTAAGAGAAGCTGGACTAGAGTAGCACTGGTTATATGACTCGAACCGGCCATCAACGTGACAATGCTCGTTTACTCTCAATTGCGCAATTATTCTTAGTTATTAAAGCAGTTTATTACTACTTCTACAGAGTGTTGTTCATTTGTCTAGTCATCAATACATTTCACTCGACGCCATTTAATCCGTGGTGATCATCAAATGATAATATTTGGCTGTTGATTAGAACGAGAATGGCAGACTGATGAGCCACGTCTTCGTCACAGGAAGTTAGTCGGAAGAGTATGCAAGTAGATACTGAAGGATGGACGATTAAACGATTGCACAGACATTCCATCAATGCGAGATGATGGCGTCTCAGCTTAGCGTGGGCTGCCATCCACCTATAATAATAGAAAAGGATGTTCGTTTTTCATTTGGTGGTTAGACGTTCAAAGACTACAAGAACAGTTACCATTTACACTATGCGTCCAATATTATCGGATATTTCCAAGTGCTAATCCTCAGATTGGCGGATAAAGTCATATGAGAGAGTTCAAGCAGAATTACAACGACGGCACGACATTATCAGGAAGAATTTGGGTCAAGTGTGTTGTTTACTTTTTCTTCAACTGGGTATGCTATTCAGACGGACAGAGCAGTGATAAACCAATTACTGTCAATGGAATAAATGTTATTAAATAGTTTTTTTCGTTAAGCTGCAACGAGTTAGAACCAGAAATTGTAAGTTTCACGAAACACATAACTCTAGAATATTACCTCGTTTTGGCTTAACCAAGAGGTTACCTAATAGCTAGCATCAGCACGACTATAAAGTATATCCTCTCACATCCACTCTGTTTACGGTTAGGAATTATTACCTAGAATAAATGTCACTCTGTTAATCTATAGCATGAAAAATATGTGTATGCAAAGGTGCATCGAGTCAGGTCCCAGTTGACCAACAGATTCCAGCTGACCCTGATTATGTTGACCTCAGATGTACGGTGTTCATTTCTGTGACAGGTGCAAGCTAAGCGCTGAAAACACCGCTGCCCTTTTTTGTGCAAAAAAAATACCGCGATGTTTTCTCCCTTCCGGGCCAGGCTTGTGTGTCTCAGCTCGGATGTGGACTGGCTGGCCTACTCACTAATCGACCCTGAGCACGTGTGTCAAGAGCAGCTTCGAAGGTTGACGCTCCACGAGTCACGTTGCAACATTGCAGCAGTCACGTTGACTGTCCTTGGCTTTGTTTTTCTGATGGCATTCGTGTACGTTTTACGTTGCATGTTTGCCACACGAATATAAGTGTTGCCTACTGACTGAGTTTTGAATTAAAGACAAAATAAGTAGTTGGTTTCAATCCTAATTATAACGAATACTTCCGTTCAGTTACGGACAGTAAAAGGTAAACCGATAGGCCTGAAGTTCCCCTTGCACACCGCTAATTGACTAACACCTTTTAGCTTAACCGTCGAAAAATTAATCTTAAAACATTTGTTCTAATAACCGGCTCTCGATACTGTTGGCATATTCTGACCATCAGTCTAATTTGATTGCATATTTTACATTCATGTAATTTTTTTCAGGCAGCCCTTTTCTGGAAGTTGTACTTCTCACACGTTCCCCGCTCCTAGAAATCTTAATAGCGCACAACCTTGTTATAGCTACGATCTGATTATCTGTCCACGTTCTCACAAGTCAATCATGTTGATTGTTGCGTCACTGATCGCACATGAAGCACCACCATGCTATCATATCTAAACTCTAAGGTACATTTGCCTGTGACTTGAATCATTGAGGTGACTTCATACTGAGGATTCTAGTAAATACAGTCGATCATCCTACATTGAAACGTCTCATACAAGCTACTTTGAAGTCTCCATTGTGGTGGCCTGCACAGTTGCCTCAATAGAACGTAGACAGAGGTTGAAATTTTGGTCGTGATGGTGACATGTACAATCCTGTTTTGTGATCACTACAGAGATGTTCAGTTTTATTCTAAACAGTACTGATTCACTTTGCTTGTTCCTCTTTATGAGCATGTTTTAACACAGAAGAGATTTTGGTACAACATGCGCACTGTTCTACAACCTATTGCAATGATTTTACATGTAAACAGTTAATTCCCCCAAATAAACAGTTAGTAACAACCAGACCAATAGGAAAAAGCGACCAAGACTATCAATTATAGTCCATCAAACTTAGTCTCATGGGTTCCTGCGAAATTTTAGTTTAAGCAGAACATGACCAGTTTTCACATGACTATCATCATCAACATCCCCGGCCATGATATCGGCATAGTCTATTTCTTGATTTGGTTTGAAGATAGCAAGGTTCACACGCAACGGACGAATCAGATTATTTCATTCCGCAGCATCTTTAATGCATGCTTTACTCTGGGGCTTGGAATACGGGGTGTAAATGTTTGATGGAATGATTCCAACAACAATGTGACAAAGAAGGCAAACTTACACAGTGAACAAATGCCCAGTATTTCCTCGCGTATCACCCATTCCTCCAGCAATACCGGGTTCACCAATCGGCCCAGGCTCTCCCTTAGGACCCTCTAGGCCGGCATAACCTTTCTCGCCAGGTCTCCCAGGATAACCTTTGGGCCCTCTTGGGGCAGGATCACCTTCATCACCAGGTGGGCCCCGAGGTCCTTGCATACCAGGGCTTCCTTCATATCCATGTCGACCTGGTTCACCTGGTCTACCAATTGGCCCTGGGAAACCTTTGTCACCTTTCATTCCTGCTTCAGCAATTCCCATATCGCCTTTCGGTCCTTCCATTCCTGTTGGGCCTCTGTCTCCCTTCTCACCCGGGTAACCTTTCGGACCCATTGGACCACTTTGTCCTTTCATCCCTTTGATTCCAGGAATACCCGGACGACCTGGTGTACCTTTGAAACCGCTTTCACCCATCTCACCTTTCATACCTTGCATTCCCTAAACGGAGATTTGTTATGAAGAGGAAATATTGGGTTGTTTTCGAGAAGGTAATCAGTTTGCATAAATTCTGTGGACATTAAATGACTCTACTTATGGGTAAAACAATCTGTTGTGTGTAATTGATTCTGTTAAGCATGATTTGTCATTTTATACGGAGAGTTAATAGCTTCAGCAGATATGCTCAGTCTAACAGTGTTTTGAAAACGTTTACTTAACGTCCTACTGAAAACTGTTCACCCAAACTAAACTGCTGGATTCTAAAATTGTGAATTTTTTGTTACTACTATGTACTAATTGCGCATCAGGTTTAAGTTGAAAATTGAAGCCGGAAACAAACGTTTTCATTTCGGAACTATGAAAAACTTGCACATTGAAATAGTAAAACCTTTCGAAAAAGTATTGTGAACGTCTCTCTCAAACTAATAGTCACTATTTAACAAAAACTGATCTAATACTACAGTTCATGAAGTAAGTGACACACTAAACCGAAGGTCACGAACCTAGTATCTTACCTTTCTTCCTGCAGGTCCTGGATAGCCCTTTGGACCAGGCTCGCCCTTGAATCCGATAGCTCCATCCGGACCAGGAGGTCCTGGAAGACCAGGTCTTTCTGGATAAGAACCTTTGAAACCCTTAGGGCCACGAGGACCTGGAAGTCCTTTCATGCCAGGAATACCTGGGGCACCTTTCGCACCGGGGGCTCCAGAGAGATCAGGACCGGGATCCCCTTGTGGCCCAGGTTCACCTCGTAGACCAGGTTGTCCGGCTTGCCCTTTTGGACCTGGTGGACCCATTGGACCTGGAGAACCACGTTCGCCTTTTTCACCCATCGGGGATTGTCTCGATTCACCGCGATCTCCTGGGGCACCTCTGTCTCCAGGTAGGCCTGTAGGCAATTTCAACAAGTGAGATTCAGTCGATGTAGTATTGGGTTACAATTAACCAGTTTCAAAACTGTCATGCCCACGACTCCAAATATCTTCAGTTCGAAACGCAAACAATAAGCAGCAGTTGTGTTCGTGTGGCAAAAATGCAATGTAAGACGTAAACGAATACCGTCAGAAAAACACAGCCAAGGACGGTCAACGTGGCTGCGGCAATGTAGCCACAAGATTCGTTGTGTGTCAGTTTCTGAAGGTGATCTCGACACACACATGAGTACACGGCCGATTAGTCAGTAGACCAGCTAGTCCATATCCGAACTGCGACACACATACACACACGCCTGCCTCAGATAGGATAGAACAATAAGTGAGCTGTATTATCTAATTTTGGAAACCTGCTACTTATGTACCAACCACTAGTATACCGATTTTGTGGTTAATGATCAAAAGCACTAGTGTGATACTATCAACTCCTCTTCGTTTGGTAAGTCAAAATTTTGATCCGTTAATCTAAAGCAACTGACTTCATTGAGTTCGTTATCATAACACTACTGGCGTCCTCCAGTCATAGATCTGTTGACGGCGTTATAATAGTAACCAATGCATTTAGACTGTCTCATCACTATTTTTGCTTCTATAAAAGCCTGTTATAAAATGACTGTTTACTGAACGTCTACTAGGGGATCATGGGTTTCCAGTCTCGCATCTAGGCATCAATCATTGAGTCACTGAACTTCATTTTTCGCATTAAAACAAACATTTCGGTAAGGACCTGTTGAAAAATCGCACTTTCCACTTTTCATAAAGGGCAACAGTGGGGCGCATACTTGCGTCAACCAGGATGTGAATTTCGGTCTGGGTGACCATGCTTATAGTAAACCGGTTATAGTGATAACCTTAGGTAACTTACAGCTGTTTCTGCTTTTATATGTCCTCAGGTGTGACATGACAAAACAAGTGTTGAGTTGTCTAACTGTGTCTTGCTGATTCCACAACGCTCTACATGAACAAGAAAAGGCTTGTTGAGCAAAACTGAACTAAATTCTATAGCTGAAAAGTATAAGATTTTCTTGCTAAACCAACGACTCAAGCTACTGAGAACGCAAGCAGTTGGTCTAATTAAATAAGGACCTTTTGACAAACTGATACTCTGTAAGTTGGACCATACACTAGGTCAAGAAACTTTCAGGTTTTACTCTTGAGATCAGATCTTTTTCTTTATTTCTTCAAAATGCGGTTTTCCAGAGTTGGATTATACATCTACAGCGGGGGTCGTGGGAGTGTCACAAGGACGTAGTAATCTATTTTCTCTAAAGACACACGGGTATCATCATTGACATCATCAGCTTTATCATCGTATGCAACAGCAGCAGCACTATCAAAAACATTAATCCGAGAACGACGTTCTGGAATTAGCTTATCAAATTTCATCAATGCTTCACTTGTGATGGAAAATCATCGACTGCTTTGCTCTCACCTTCAGGTCCCATCGCTCCCTTATCTCCAATCATACCCTTCGGACCTCTAAATCCGGGTGCTCCATCTGGTCCTCGAGGTCCTGGCTGACCCAGCTGACCCTTCTGTCCAGGCGGACCCACGCGTCCAGGTTGACCTGGCTGACCAGGTTTTCCTGAAGGTCCCGGTTGACCATCAATTCCTTTGGGTCCAACTATACCTTTCGGTCCGAAGGGACCCATTGGACCTGGTTCACCCTTCTCACCTTTGACTCCGACGTCCGGAGGACGAATGATAACTCCAGGAAGACCTTTTTCTCCTTTCTCACCCTGTCATGATCAAAAAGGGATGGATGTTTGGAAGAAATGTTTATTCGGTAAACCAGTAAACTTCTCTGATGTTCACTTTATACTTTATTATCTAAAACAGATGAATTTATTGATAGTGAATATATCACGTGCTCCTTAGTTAATTCACTTAACACAAAAAGCGTGAGAAGATTACCAGTGCATTTTGTAAATCATGCATTCCAGGTATTAGATCATTTCACCAATCGTAAACCGCTGATTATCTCGTTTTGTTTTAATCAATCACCGTTTACCGCTAAACGCTTTACTAGCGTCTTACCAAATCACATATTTTGAAGTATCTATTCAACCCATCTTATATTGCAAATGATACACAAGCGAATAGTGAATGAAACCCGAGGAAATGCAAATCGTGACATCTTCTGAGGTGTCCATAACCAAAGGTTGCAATCAACAAGAGGTGATAGTGTCGGGGCTACCTTAGACATCATTCTCAGAAACGTAAATTTCGTATTTGCCTAATCATCTAAGTCATGTTGACTTTCATCTTGACGTCAGAACTTAGTTACGTGATCGTACAGGATTAGAACATAAGAACTGTCCCCCCAGATAACACCACATAATTGATTTCTTCTTGTTCTGCTACTCAGGTTGACTGAGAAGACAACATGGGTACATTCATACAATTTACGAAGTTGCTAAACTAAACTTCGTTCAGTTTACTCAAGTCACACGAAAGCAGTGAAATATCCAGCGAAAAGTTTTTGCACCTGCTTTTAAAAACACACTTACTATTGGACCTGGCAATCCACTGGGTCCTCTGGGACCGGAATCTCCTGGTTCACCGACTGCACCACTTCTGCCTGGACGACCGGCAGACCCTGGAATACCGGGTTCGCCTTTTTCACCCATTACTCCAGGGATTCCCGCATCACCTCGTTCTCCATCAAGGCCAGGTGCACCAGGCTGACCTTTGGGTCCGGGAGGTGCCTGAGCACCTTTGGTTCCTTTCTCCCCCTTTTGTCCTTTTACACCCACACCTGGAGCGCCGGGAAGACCTTTCAAACCAGGGAGGCCTGGATCTCCCAGTCTTCCTGGCTGACCCTTCATACCTGTTGTAGGAAAAATCGATCGAAATTAATTCACTGTAAACGACAGACAAAATACAAGGGTAGCGTGGATATTTAAGCGACCCTTTGCCACGGACCAACAGACATGCGGTAATAGAACGCTGGCAACGGCAGTTTATTAGTTAGTATTTTAAACCCAGATTCAACATAAACTCAGTGTCAGACTATAGATTAAGGATGTCACCTAGCGTCATCTTGTTACACCGAACGTTCACGGTCGCTGACGCGACAGATCGGTTCAAGATAGGTGATGATTGACTTGGTGCAGCGATATGAAAGTAGTCAACAATAGGTTGAAAACCGCAGGCTGAAGTTCTTCAGTAATCCTAGCTCTCGTAACTCATACTGTCAGTGATGACAGTTTACGGAGAGGTTAACGACTAGTTGGATTCAGCGACTTGAATATTGTTAGCCTGTTTCCGAACTGTTTGTGAGGCAAAAGTAGTTACTAAAGTGGATTAAAAATTGTCACAGGGATGCTTTCTAGCAGATATCATTTTGATCTCATCTGAAAATCAGTGATTGGTTTGGGACGTGTAGACACTTAGATACGGAACATTTGAGTTCAAAACTGAAAAGTTTATTTATTAATCCCGATTCTTCCTCTGATGCTTGTGATGATCGTGCGGATAGGGAACAGCACGAAAACACTTGGAACCTACAGAATCGGTAGTCAAAACCATGCAGGTTTCAGTTTTTCAAGGTTTCTTCAGTGATAATCTTAAAACGGTTGTTCAATTTTTCATTAACGCAAAAACAACTATTGATGTTTGTACGGAAAAAACTGAGCCAGTAAGTAAAGAGACTTGGCAGTCAGATGACAAGGCTATTCACGAGTTGACTACTTGAAGCTTGGCACGTTGACACATGTTGTTTACACTAGATTATAAAGTGTCAACAATTCACAAACCAGTGGGTACTGGATATTGACGGTCGTCAGTATCTTTTCCAGGAGATCTTCATTTATAAACCAACGTCATGGAGACTGGACCGAAAGTTGATTGGAGATAAGCAGTAGCGCACATAGAGACTATAAATTGCCCGTTTACCTAAAAAGAATCTTATACATCAAATGCAGGACACTCATCTCGTAATCACAGCGCTAGAGACCACCTGCAGTCAGATTACAGTTTATAAATTCTAAGCAAATGAGCATACAATTCAGCTTACCTTTTGGTCCTGGAAGTCCTTTAGTGCCCTTCACATATTGCCCTGGCTGACCCGGTTGTCCAGGGGTTCCTTTCGGCCCAAACATACCCGGCATACCTTTTCCACCTTTGGGTCCTGGCAAGCCTCGTGGTCCGACATCACCAGTTTCACCACGTGGGCCTTCCAAGCCATCATCACCCTTGGGACCCGGCAACCCTTTAGGACCAGGACGCCCGGGTATTCCAGGTTCTCCTTTTTGACCCATCTGTCCTTCAGCTGCCGGTAAACCTTTTGGTCCGGGAGGGCCAGGAGGTCCTGGTGGACCCTCGACGCCAGCGGGTCCCATAGGACCTTGGGGTCCAGGTAGACCTCTTTGTCCCTTCAGCTGAAGACCAGGTACTCTGTCTATTCCAGGTTCCCCTTTGATACCATCTGGACCCGGCGGGCCGGAATCTCCTTTCAAGCCTTTATCTCCTTTTGGACCTTGCAATACTTCACCGGGTTCACCAGGTTCACCTTTGGGCCCTCGATCACCGGTTTCTCCTTTTGGTCCAGTAATGCCTGGCATACCATCAGGACCACGATCACCTTTTTCACCACCTCTGCCTGGAAGACCTTTCCGTCCTGCAGGGCCTGGTAGACCTGGCTCTCCTGGATGCCCAATCGGTCCTTTTCCATAGCTTCCTGGAACACCTGGAGCACCCTGTTCACCAGGATCACCAATAGGCCCAGGGAACCCTTTCATACCAGCTGGTCCTTTCATACCCATGCGTCCTTCTGCACCATCAGGACCTGGTTGTCCTCTGGGACCTTTTGGACCAGGAAATCCTCGATCACCTGGGTCTCCCGGGAAACCATGAGGACCTGGATAACCTTGCTTTCCTTGCTTACCAGGTAGACCCGCCAATCCTTTTTCGCCCTCACGACCTAAAAGCAAAAACAAAAATCATGATGTAACCGACTATCCTTGACATTCCGGTCATGGTACAACTGCTAACATTTCGTTATGGATGCAAATATTCATGCAATAGCCTACCTTTAAATCTTGTGCTTAGCTTATAACGTCAAGGACTGTATTAAATGGTTTTGTTAAACTGACCTCTACTGCTAGCAATGGGCTGATGCTAATTGAGCCGTTTCACACCGTGCCCAGGAGGATGTCATAAACTGTTTCCTTCTCGTCTGTAGTGTTCCCATCAATCGATATAAATGAACGACGCAATAATACGGACTTCAAACCTTAAGTATTCAACCTTTCATGTAATGCAAGAACCTCCCATTGGATATTGTTTTGTCTCATTCAGGGCTGCGTTCCTGCTCAACGCTTAACCATTTCAACGAATGGCTAGCCTTGTGATGCTTGTGTCATCATCTTGCATTTCACAGTCCATCAGATACGTGACCAATCTGCTGCTTTTATGCTAGTTAGCTGTTTTAATTAATTTGTGAATATCCCTTTAGAGTCATTACATTGCATGCCTGCAGTAAGAATACAGCTACTAACTACTGATTGCATTCTGAACATGTGTGTTTATCCGCTTACTTGTCACATGCTTCTGCGATTCTCCCCAGTCCCTCTTTCTTAGTGCCGGGAATACCCTCATACGGGTTGCCAGGGATGGATTTTCTAGCTCTTTGATACTATGTTCAAATTAATGTCTCCAAGAACACGAAACTATTGATGGTAGATTATGTAAACCGTCAATCAAGGACATTCTAGTACATTCAGATAGTCAGGTAAAAGAAACAACCAATTAACTGACCTTGTTCTCCAGGAAATCCTGATAAGCCTTTATCACCCGGATATCCTTTGGGCCCCCGTTCACCCTTGATACTCTCATAGATCTGCTCTATCACACTGTCTAGACCTGAAAATAGATATAGAAGGAGGGAGATAAAACTTTCAGTAGAACGTCTAATTGTGTGGTGTGCGCCACAGGAGAGGAATAATCAAACAATATACAAAATATTGGACAGCTTCCATCATTAAAATATTCACTTAGACTTTTGCTCTTGATTGAGATAGATTTTCGTTTCCTCTACTCGGACTATCGGCCACCTTGAGCGTCACTCATAAACGAGCCTGGCGGTTTTTTAAAATTCAATCTCACTTAGCGTGTGGTCATTGCCGTGGTGGTCGTTGCGGGTGAACTACCAGTGTACTCCAACAAGAGCCAAATTCTAGTCTATACTTCTGGTCTGAAGAGGCAGCATATTTTAAAGTTAGAAATGTTTGCGTCAGTTTCTGGACTGCACGCAAATGGACTTCAGCTCCATCTGAGTCAATCCAGGGAGCTCAGTAGACATCTCTGTTACCTTTTCAAGCAGGGCGTTTGTCGCAGTCTGCACAACTGCAATCAGTTCTGTTTCTCAACACCAGAGTCTGACAGTTGTGCTTCCCATTCCGCTCTAGGCTGACTGCTGGTACAAATCAAGAAACTTGACAGCCAATTACCACATTCGCTCGATTCTACCTCTGGATGTGAAAAGCTTAGTACACTTATAGCTTGGTCCTATCGTACATTCTTATAGATACAAAATTGAAGTGGCAGTCCTTTGTTGATCCTTACCCAGTCAATCCTACTCTAACGTTAACTGAAGTTCCGCCCCTCTTTATGCGTTTACACACACACAACGCCAATGTTTCAAAAGTTCACACTTTAGCCATACGACCATCCAGAGTAGCTGATTCTTATGATATCGATTGGCTAAACTCTGAAAACTAGTTGCCAATGGGGTCATCTTTATTAGTGGACACGGACCACGCTACTCTTATTGTCTACTCTCTGTTCGTTAATGCTTCTCTGTCTGGACAGTAACTTACCCAATGGTGAGTAATTTATGCCTGTGTGCTCATTTGCCTATTGTGTGGCAGAATGAGTGTGCAGAAACTTATGAAAGAAAGATATAGCTTGATTGAAATCCACAGAATCAAGCATTCTATGATCGTGTTTAACGAGATGGACAGACACCATATCGTTGAACGGACAGAATAGAAATCACGAATCTGGTGAAACAGCTGGGCGAAGTATAATACCGCAGTTTTCAAATTCTGGAGCAGTCGGTGTTCTTTACACATTGCTGACTGTGAGCGTAAACAGAACTCATTCGTGCACCCTGAGACTAATTATGTCTGCCGCCATTTTCACCAACCACCAATACTGTAACATGTGAGTAAAGTACCGCAGCTAAAGGGCGTATATGTGATTGGATGGTTAATGCATAACTAATCTATCGTAGGAGACGTTAGGATAACTAGAAGTCTAACACGTTTGTACTCAAGGCAAATCTGCAACAGAATAGTACTGACCTGGATCACCTGGTTCTCCTTTGACACCCTTAATCCCATCCCTACCGGGCGTACCAGGTGCCCCCTTGCGAGCACTGAACACGCGTCCTGGAGTACCTGGATCCCCACGTTGCCCCGGTTTTCCTGCGATTCCACTGTAGCCAGGCAACCCAGCCGGACCCGGTTGACCCTAGTAACATGTGTACAAAGAAATGACGATGCGGTTTACTATAATTGTTGCAGATGAAAATGCAACATGGAAAAGTAAATATTATTTTGACGTTGTTGAGTACAGAGCTTGGTGACGTCTTGCTAAGCACAATAACGGAACAGTTTCAGTGCTGGTCGGACAGTCTATACATCCACGTGATTGTAAGGTAATTGACTGGTAAATTAGTTCTTACCTTGTCTCCCATCGGTCCGGGTCTGCCTTTCGGCCCTGGATAACCTTTTGGTCCGGTCTCACCAACGATGCCAGCTCGACCAGGTGTACCAATCTCACCACGAGGTGCCTCCGGCACAGTCGCGTTCACAAACTCCACTGGACCTGGATCACCCTTAGGACCAAACGGACCATCACTTCCACGTTCGCCTTTCTCTCCCTTAAAACGAACAACAGAGGGCCATGAGTAAACATGTTTGTTGTATGTTCCATGTTATTCCCCCTTATCAAACATAAAACATTGAAACACTTCGTTAAAACCATCCTTTTATGCCAAACGTAAAATCACTAGTGTTACTGTCGAAGCTTTGATTTCTAATGTGGTTTTTATACAACAATTTGAATATCAGAATTTGTAAGCCTGTGGTAACTTTCCCGTACTTTTTTTCAAGCTATCTTTCCAGTTTACTTAGACTGTGAAACAGGGAATCTACTCAATGTTCTGTCGTTTCACACGTGTACGACACACGGGTTTTATATAGATAGGTTTGTTCATGGTCAGATGTGGGACATATTTTTGATCTGTACATGTCGTACCAATTTTGTAGAAAGAGTGAAGTAACCAGGACATTATAATGCTTTGAGCCGAAAACAGACAATTACAGCTGGCGAAGAGAAAGATGTGAACGAGTGAATATTGTTGTGATGCTATACACTGTTCACACAAAGGGTTTATTCAACCTATTTAGAAAACAAATAATAAACTCGATGGGTTCACTCTTGCTACATCTTTCCAGTAATGTCCCTCTTTGTTACGATCAATAGTTGAACTTCGGTTAGTGATTTTATGGGGCAATTGAGTAATTCATTGCGTGACTAGCTTCACATTGGATGTGACCGAAGTTTCACATTTAAAGGGTTTACTGCAATGCTCTAATATGAGCAAACTTCAAGCCTATCACAATACTCCTGACAGAGTTAGCTAAAAAGCAGTTTATGTAGATATTTTTGTCTTTTTGCACAGCAGAATTATCTGATAAGAGCTAATGTTTGGGGGTAAAGATGCACATATTGAGAAAATCATTGGAGTCATAAACTACGCAAATCACAGTAGTCAAACCTATGGGTGTATTCCGACATGCGGTCTGAAAGTTTATGACAATCAAAGGCGTTATAAGAGAAAACATATTAAGTGAGTCGTCCAGGTGTAACGAGCGATCGAAACTAGTTAGCGCTCAAGGACTGAACTTGAAGTGGTAATTATTACACGGTTACTTTGTTCACCTTTCAGATCGCTACGTCAGCGTTGTGCACTAGGACCCTTACTCAACGGACAGTCAGAAAAGCAAAGAGAACAGTTGCATCTAAACGTAACTCTATCATACCTTTGTACCCTTATCCTTTTTTGGTTGTTCTAGTACCACTACGTGTTGCTTAATACATCATTGGATACAATATCTGTCTGCTCTTCTGGTTGTATGTTACATAGGAATGGAACAAAACTTCGCTGTGATTCAGTGATCTACGCGAATGTTTAAAAACTTGGTGAAATAATCATCA
>LUCH01000245.1:106710-153364 GCA_013368495.1 Paragonimus heterotremus | reverse complement strand
GAAACGTTTGCAACCAACATGCCAAACTTGACGAATACCCCAATTTCTAAGTGAAATGCCTTTAATATACACAAACTTCCACAGAGACCATTACTGTAGAACATAGACGTAACCATGGTTCCAGAATAAGAACAACTAACCGTTTTGCTTAGACATAAGTAGACGGTTCATTGTGGTAGAATCGAGTGGTAGGATCTGATCGTACATGACTATACACACACACACAGCAGCGTATGGATGTCAACAGTTCTCTGGATGACTTGACTTTCGAAACATACTGTTTATGACTGATAGGTCATTATCTGTGATATTGAGAAAACCTCAAAGTTTACCTAGTGACAAGTTAGTGTCCGAATCATTGGAATACTCATCGGAGTTAATTACTCAGGCTATGACTGTGGTTTGTTAAGTTAGCCACGTACTGTATATTATCTAAATTGTTACAGGCGCAAATTCTTTGACCTGATGAAATACGTTCCGTGGAGCAGTGTAAGTAGGCTGGTCAAAATTGTAAGCTCATGATCGTAACTGTTGGTCTTGAATAGAATACAACCTGTTCAAACGACGACATTTGCGCTCTTTGTCTGCATCAACGGATTTGTGAAGCAGTGATGGTATGCATGAGTGATCTATAGGCGAGTTGTACAGGATGGGGTAAGACGTAATATAGTTTATTTACACACACATGTATGGACAGACATCAACGAAAACAAACAAGCGTTCGGACGGATGGACATACACATCTGGTGTCCAGTGGGAATGTAAACCCACGGCAGCACTGAGCGCTTTGGCCTAGCCATCGGTAACCAGCACACATCAAAATCCTTTCCAGACCTTGGTCACAATTCACAGTGGGCAGAAAGTTGAGTATCAGGCCTCGTCGAGCTGAATTGCATTCAGTTGGCTTGAGTAGTGTGATATCCCCGTTAGACTCGCACAGAAATTGTGCGCACAATGAGATATGTTCGCCGGTGCTTGCCCGTAAAATGTATTTTGGTTCTGTCAACACAGATGTACTTTTTGGTGTACTGTGTATGATTCTTTTTTTGTGAATGTTCCCATGTCGCCATAAAGAGGTTTTAACGAGTGCATACCCGCTTCTTTTCCTTCTCATCAGTGGATGTCCTGGAGCCCGTTCCCCCGTCGACCCTGGTTCCTGTTGAATCCCCATTATCTTTTATCAACTTCAAAACCAAGGTCACGAATTGCGGTTGCTTTGGGGTAATATTTACGGTCTTGATCGACACAAGTTCCAGTTACTTTACAAACTATGATGATGATGCCTTCAGAAACAAATCTAACGAAGTATTTTGCGAAATAAGAAAGTGTTTGATCTGAGAACACGGAACAGCTTTTGCGCACACCTTCTCCATCGCTGCTTGACAGCTATCCGCTGCCAGCAGATCCGCACAGTTCACTTGGACCACGAAACATTGTTATTCCAAATATGATGAGGACGTAATATCAAGCATCACAAGTCGTCCAGTTACGCAAATTACCATCATTGCTTACTGAACGTTGGATGCAGGTTTGTTCTTCTTTACCACCCTTATGGTATTATTGTACAGGCTTCATAAAAGTGGTATTAGAGCAGTGAAGTATACACGTATATCAGTTCGTATAAAAATCATTCGTTTCCCTCTGAACACGATCCTGGCACCTAGCAAACCTGTACATTGGGATACACAGTTCGGATAGCAATAAAAATTTGATCCAAGTTGAGTTTTTTGCTAAAAAATAATTGAAATACTACTCACATTTGACCTTTTATTAGTGGTGATTCGTCATACGATGTGCCCTTTTCTCCCTTGTAACCTTTCTCGCCCGGCTCCGCCTGAAAAGAGCAGAAATATTGTCTCTTTTAGCACAAAGAATATAGCCCATTTGTATTGACGTTTGCACACATTTCATGTGCATAATGCAGAACGTTACTTTTAATGCCACCTGAAGTTATATAGTCATGATTCGTTCTTGTATTGGCTGGTTTACTAATGAGTTTTTCAGCAAAATGTATAGGGGAAAGTAGCTTCAGACCTCGGATTGCTTGCCTGGGCATACTGGTCAGAATTGTTCGCAACTGTTGGAACTGAGATTATTTATAAATATCGTAAACCAAAAGTAGAAAGGACTTTCTATTAGAAATTGTATTCAGGTAGGGTAATCGTCACTGTTGATGAATATCCCATTATCCGAAACTACCTTTTAGGTGTCACTGCACCTCAGCTCATGCTATCTCGATTTTGCTCTGAAGGATGTGTTCTTGAGCTAAATTGCGCTACCAATTCTTTCCATCTCGAGTGAAGTTAATCTGCATAGACCTTACATCAATTATATGTCCCACATTGAATGGAAAGCACTATAAATTGGGATGATCAATGTGTTCAACCTTGCCCTCCCAAATCACGTAATAGCAGTCGTGTATGATAAGGGTAGCAGTGTTGAATACACTGATTAGATGCTATTCAAATGAATCCGTTTGAATATTTTCTCCTTCATAACCTTGAGCAAAAATTAGGCATTCTATGTAAAACGCCTTGGTAAAATACAGAAATCGCTTCATTATACGGTCTTTTATAGACTGCAGACACAACGGGGTTTCATGCATTAAATCACTTGTACTAACATTGTCTCGAAACCGCTAATCAAAACTCAGTATAAACTTACTCGTGGACAAGCGCTAGTTACGGAAATATCCAAAAAAACAGTTGATCTGGGGCTTCCCATCAAAAACTGTTTACGGTCACATTAGAACACGCACATAATCCACCCAAATTAGCACACTCGCACTAGAGACTTGGTCGTTTCATCCTATTGGTAAAAACAATATACAGTGATTGCATTTTTTCATATTCCCGCCTCAATGAAAATAAGTGTATTGGCAGAAAATTGAAAACGCTCATAACCAGAACCAATGTGTATATATCAAAAAGGCTGAGAGACACAGTAAGTGAGCCATACTCACTGAGGACACAACTGCGTCTTCCATTTCAATGCATCAGCACGGTAGCATTGGGTAGCGTCCTAATTCATTCTGACGTACTGCAAAATCTTATTGTTCATCCTTGAGTTGAGCTATGTGTTGTGAATTTTTCACTTCGTTTAAGGATCATTATTTTGTTTTCACCTCGGTCACACTTTTAAGACTGGTGACAGTGTATGGGGGAAATTCATATGCTCCTAATGTATAACACAAATGGCTTGAGAAAACTCAAAATTGTCTGCATTTAGGCATTCATGCTTTCATGTGCTAGGTCAATGCATTCTATGGCTCCAAATTCTGGGCGCTTCATTTAAAGTGATTAAACAGAAGTTTGTTATTTATTTACTCCTTCCATACCGTTTTCTTTGATAACTGAAGTTATTGGTGGTGGAAAAACTACTGTATAATGCAATCCACCTATGGTACTCACATAGGACAAAACAATTGGCTTCGGACTGTCTCCTTTTGCACCTTTGGGACCCATATCACCTCGATCACCCTTTGGACCCTGAAATAAATAAAAAAACAACGATAAAACAGCTGAAGTTAACTTACAAAAACAACATCTTCAATGATTTATATCGTGAAATTTGGTTATGTGTTTGCTGTACACTGAATTGTGTAACAACTAAGCTTACATGGTGCGACCATCTCTTGATCTGACTATAGTAGGATGAGTTTGCATTCACTTAATTGATGGGGACAACACATACTTCGAACATATAACCCATTTAGGAGGACCTTCTGTTCTGACCACCTTAGAATACGGAGCTGGATGCTCATTTGTAGGCAATGAACAGGTAAACATATCATATTTTTGAATAGGTCATCTCCATCTCATTTCATTTGTTTTTCCGCGTAATTTAACTTATTTATAGTAGAAAGAATGGGCGTATGGTCATTCGAGACTTGAGTGGCTAATGGTAATCCTCCTTCCACAGTTTTATTCAAGTATAATCGTAATCTCTACTGTTATCAGTTAACTTGTATCATGGTCACTAACCAGGATTTGGACGGTTTCGTTCCGGAAGTACGGTAAAAGTGACCGAATAAGACGAATTCTAATAACACACACTTTAGGTGATAAATTGTACCAAGTTGGGCTGAACTATCCCGATAACGGTTACCTTAAGAGATATGTAAATCAGTCCGTTAAGAATAATGTCCAAATTTGTGTCACCTACGGTACCTATGAAAGCAGTGGTCATGCAGTTGCTGCTATGAAGAGGAGGAAGAGCAAGAATGTGTTATTTCGTTGAGTATCACTTGTGGTGTACATTCGTTCGTACACTGTATGCTGAGAAGGCAGTGATCGTAGACATAACTGTCCGAATCCCTACAACCCGAGATGAACAAGCAATGTTTCATTTCACTAGTTCAAACGGAATCAAAAAATACCAAGAATACAGCACCTACCTAAGTTCATCCACAACACGGTCACGCAACGATCAGATGTCGTTATAATAACAACCAAAAAGAAAAGACCATTATCAACCGCACAAGATGCGATTGACCAAAAAAATAGTTTTATAATCCTGCTTTCATCTGTCATGATAAGTAGCGTTAATTACAAACCGACATCGTCACAATGTCTTACGCGTTCAAAGTGAACAGTTTGTGATTCTAATACCGTGGTAACGATTAAACGATGTTCTTCGCGCCTTCGTTGCCTCGTTATAAAAAAAATCAATGTGCTTAAACAACTCGCGGTAAGCCCATGTATAGTGTGAAATCGTGTACTGCCTATAGTCCAGCTTCTTTCCAAAAGCACTAAATGAATTCTATTTCACTGATTTCTAGCGCTGACTTACAAATCCATCCACAGACTGAAACCAATAGCTAAAATCGATAAGTTATTGAACCAAACTAAATGTCAATTGAATGCGTAAATAGTCGTGCACATGTTTCAGATTATAAATAGACTGGGCAAAATATCAGATTGGTAGGATGTATGGCCAAAAAAAAATCACACTACACAACAAGAGGTTATGAAGCGAATAACATTGATAGAGGATGAAAATGCGAATCACATTATCCATGCACCACAATGCGTATAGTAATGTTTATCGAAACTTAGAAGAATCCCATAGGGAACAAGCTCGTTTTTGATTACCCATCACCAGGCCGAATATGAATAACGCTCATAGAGAACAGTGTTGTCAAGGTGAACCGAACGAAGCAGGTAGCAAGTTCAATTGGTAGAATTACATCACAGTTATGACAACTGGAGCCGTGGCAGTTTGACGGGCTATTTTGTGTATACTTATTTATTCGTTGCCATGGTAATAGTTATTTGGAATGCACGACCAGGTGCTTTTCTGAACGTGGGCCCCATCCAACCTGGATCGATAGGGAAGTCACTAAGACAATTACCAGTGCAACTACGGCACATCTCATCGATTTGCACCATACCATCAAACCGATCTCTTCTTTTCGTCCGATTTGCCGAATCAAGGGCAGTCTGTTGAAAGCTCTGAGATGTTGAATTGTGGCCACAGCAAAGATAAACGGGTTCTGACTGAATAATTCGCACTTGTGTGCACCGAAATGCTCTGTTCAGAACTTGTGATTGTTATGGTCCATCATCCATACCACGACCGATCGAATTGCCAAGGTTGTATCTACGTCAAACTTATGACTTAATTGTACAAAAATGTTGTCTCTATGTTTACTTATGGCGTGGTTGATCTCATTTGAACTTGCCACTCGTCATGTTCGCTTCGCCCTGACAGCAGTGTTCCATACAAAAGTTATGTAGTTGGCATGATGATGAATAACTGAGAACAGGTTTAGTCGCTACACCGTTTTCCGATTACTACTCTGGGGGTTTTTAACCATAGATATATCAGATATATTTTGAATCAGATGTATTTATAACATGTGGTCGAAACCAATAAGAGTGCACAGGTTGAACTTGAATTAATGAACAGAGCGTGCTGCTGTGTTGTCGGCGCCGTTTTAGTTTTCGTTTGTGTAAGTCGTGTGCATGACTTACTAAGCCGTTGGCTCTTGCTTGTTTCTTGTTGTTTCCTTTTACAGGACTGTTGTTGGAACCTCTACTTTGGAAGAACCCTGTCCTCCAGTGTCTCCACGATGTCCCAAACTTGGTCCGAAAGTGTGACGGACAGTTAGAGTAAAAACGGCCGCCTTATGTGTTGCATATTTACAAAAAGGGAGATATTTCTGAAAAATCAACACTACTTCGGTGAACAGAAAATTATTATCGTTTCAAAGTTGATCTACACGTAAATTCAAGCATACAATCAACTGCAGCATGGATAGCTAATAATTCACTTCTGGCTTACATCATAACCTGGTGGACCAATCGGACCTGGATCTCCTTTAGCACCCATGTCTCCACGAAAACCTTTCGGACCTTGTACACCCTTCTCACCTTTGGGTCCCATCAGCCCAATAGCATCTTCACCATCCAGCGGAGCTGGTTCGCCTTTTTCACCCTGTTTGTGATAGTAAGAGATAAAGATGTAAATTGATGATTTATTTCCAGAGCAGTTTTATTTTCGGTTTAAATGATGATTTACGATAAACAGATAATGTACCGATCAATTTCCAGGAAAGCTTGACGTTTTTATTCATCAAACCGAATAACTTAGTAACTAGTACGTAGCATAATTTACTGAAATGTGGCCGCTGAATTGTTATGTTATCATACTTGGCTATCGGGTCAGATCATTATCACTAAACCAATAGTCCGGGAAAATGCAAGAGGGTCGACTGCTTCAAAATCACCCCTCTCGGTTGTGTACAAAGTAGCAGCAACAAGGAAGTGACATCAAAACTGTCCCTAAGGTTCGTTGGGTCACGATGAACAGGAGAACGATACCTTTGTGAACGCATTTTGGCCATTCTCACGCTAAACATCTAAACATCTGGCTTAAGCTTTCGCCACAACCTATATAGTTGACACGTTGTATTGAGACATGCAGAAATATCCAGTCAAGTAATTGACATTCGACATCTCCGGAAGTTTTTGATAAGTTTTGTTGAAATTCCTGTATGATTTCCAGTAGCATTAGTGCTAAATGTAAGATCAACTCATATTTTGTGCCGCAAATGAGTTGAAATAATATGGATTTATGGATTCAACCTTGTACAAACACTTCTTACGTTTTCCCAACTGCGTGTCAAGATGAGACGGAAGACGTATAGCCAGTGTTGTAGCACAGCCTACAGCCTACAATGTCGTTGTAACCAAACAGAAAGTGGAATGTTCCAAGGATTGGCTGATCATCTAGAAAGTGCTTCTTCGAATTGCCCGCAGGTAAGTACAGAAAAAGGCGTCACAAGTGAAATGTGACATTATGTTCGCTTATCTTGACGGTTGATAAGTTTTCTTGGTACTGTTTGAATAAGATGCGTTGACAAGGACTGCTACAAAAGGTCTAGACTATATTATGGAAAGTGCTAACGATCTCAACAATGAAAGTAAAAGGATTGACACTTTTTTGGCTAGAAGTGAAAATGGTTGATTTCTTAGTTTGTATTAATGTCTCCTCCTATTGCAAACTGCAAGTGGTATCAGGTTAAAACTGGATGAGATGTCCTGGAACAGATTATAAAATTCTGTAAACCATGGTAAAATTTGAGTATTTATTTTGGTCATACTTTTATGTAATAATCACACGCCAACTTCATTAACAATTGTATCTATCAGTACAGTCAGATATTTTTAAAATTCTGAATCAAATGATCGGCCTAATCAAAACACCGGTTTACTTCAACGCAAAACGACAAGGTGTTCCAATCGAGCAGTCTTTGTTTTAGTAACAACTAGACCCCATAGCCGAACTAGTTTAGCTGAGATAATTGTCATTGCTATCCTCCTAAAGAAGTTGGAAAAAACAAACAAACTCACCCACAAGGGATACGTGATGTGTGGATGGCCAACCAATACCCATTAACTAGGCTACAATAATATTGAGGACACTCTTTTTACTATCATTATGGTATTATATATTCTCGAAGTTCCAAGAAACGTGCTTCCACGTCGCTAGTTGTGACGTTTTAATTGACACTTTATTTCTACAAAATATGCATCAAAGAATCTAATGAATGATACACTTTCTAATGGATTTGCTCATAAAATATATATATATATATATCACGACACTCACCTTAGGACCTCTGATGCCTTTATCACCAATCAAACCATCGTAACCGAAACTTCCTGGAGCACCTTTCAAGCCTTTCGGACCCTGTTTTCAAGAAAACTTTGGTTAGCACAGTGTATAAGTCTTTCATTAGTATTACTTGCAACATAAAAATCCATTTCAGGTAGGTAGTTAATAACAATACTTATGGCTCTTTTTGTGCGTTCGGCCATATTCTTTGTAAGAATCTTCGTGTTTAGTTATGCTTAAAAAACAATGACACGCATAACGGCCATCACGTTTAAAGAAGAATGGGCTACACGCATAAATTTTTACAGACCATTCCAATCTATTCTTGGTGAGTAAATGATGAGTAGCTTATATACAGTGAGCGCAAACTGTTTCAAATCCTTTATTACAGTCTAATTTTATTGCTTGACATCATTTGTGGATTTTACTTTTTAATTAAGAAATTTCCACACAATTCAAAAATGCGAATAACTAATTGAGGTGACTTACCTTTGCACCACAACATCCAAGCTCTCCCTGGAAACCTTTTGGTCCTTTGATTCCAGGGGCACCCTTAAAAGCGGAAAATAACCATAAAATTCACCTCATTGACTAGCAATCGTATTTACAACATGACTACTTGCAATTTTGCAAGTAGCTAGTAATTTCGAATAATGTGGGATCAACGTTCGGCGAGAACTTCCTAAAGCGTGTCGGTCAGTTATTCGATATAAACACAGATTTGTGAACGTTAAATATACGTAGACCCTAGGGTTATAAAATTGACTTAACACTTTCGCTATATAATCCTAACGGATCTACTGCAAGAATTAAATGGAAATTAACGTTTCAGATGTTTTCAAATTCATTTGTGTGGGTTTCTCAAATGGACTTGACTTTATCCCTAACTTCATAGATAACTGCTCAGTTAGCATTCTAACAGTGTACTTGCAGATATATTTTGTATAAAATTCATCCTAAGACCGATGCAAATCAAAGGCTTCGTTGTCCCACACATCATCATATGCAATCACCATTGTTGAAGTTTACGTTTCGAGTTACGAGTGTAGGTTGATGACGAAATTGAAAATACTGGGCATTTTTTCCCAGTCCTTGTGCCAATCAGAGACTACTAATTTCGTGTCAGTTCAAAAATGTTAATGAAATGTTCGCACTAATGGAGAATTAGAACTCCTTGCCGAAACAGTAACTACGCCAACTCGTTGAATCATCAGACCTATTCAATCGACAAACATAGGGACAGAAATTAACAAAAATTGGGAGGATATATCCAGTGATCTGTCAGGATACATCAACAGGTTAACCGGGCGAGCTGCAGCACCAGTTTGATCTGGTATTTGTTTCCAGTGAATAAAGTTTTCAGTACGTCAACAGAGCCGTTCCTGAATACAAAACTAGGTAGAAAGTTTCAGAATGAGGAAGTTGTAATTGGGGAGAAATTGTGTCTGCATACAAGGTTGATCATTTGAAGGTCAAGTTCGGGAGGTTAGGTGGTCAGAAACGTGGATAATTTTGTCGGGCGTGATTGAGGTTCTCTTGATCTGCCGGTAATGTGCTTAGAAGCAACCTAGAAAGAACACTCTTTCTGAATAAGCGTCCACGTTGAGCTTCGTGACTACTTTAGTAGTTTCTTTGCGAACAAAAGCTATACCTACTTGACATACGAGCGACAAACCTACACGCCCAGTTTTATGTAAGTTGATAAAATTGAGTTGAATAAACCATGAGGATTAACTTATCCATAGATTCTTTCCAAAGGTCTAGCATAAGCTGCGCTTTCTTTGTCACAACTGAATGATTGAGACAGGTCCAATTCGTTCGAATCTAGTATACTTGGTCATTTTTCGCATAAAGAGACCTTAAGAATGGAGTTGTTTGGATAACACTATGCACAGCTTTAATGGCGGGTGACTTTATACATGGAACCGTTAAACGGTTTCAGTCAACTGACAGTTCACTATGAATGTTAATGAAGGCTATGGTGTATTCTATCTAATAATTACATAAAAACAAAAATAGTAGTGATGCTTGAAAACGTTGCATACAAATTTACGCTTATTGCTGTTTGGCTGAAGTAATGTAATTCATCTGTATATGATATCGTAGAAGATGAACCACAAATTGACCAGCGTAATCATTTCAACTCACCCTTGCACCATCAACTCCGGGAACTCCAGGCACACCTTTGTCACCCTGAAATAAAAGAAGATTTTGGATTTTCAGTCCACTTTATAGTTCGTTTTCACGAAATAAGTATTTCTGATGGCTGCAATTATCACACGTACATTTGACGAAAAAAAGTTGTTTAAGGCTGCGTGAAAACCAATCTTTTTCCATATGAAACATGCTACATAAGAGATGAAATAGTACGTACGAAATTCACCCCAACATTGGAAAAAACTCACAGCTATGCCCTTTGGTCCTGGATCACCGGGAATACCGGGAATACCACGAATTCCATCAGGCCCTCTTAAACCAGGTAGACCTTGGGGTCCGACCGCACCCGGCCTTCCACTGTGTCCCCGAACACCTGGGTCTCCCTGTAAATGTATAAACGGTAATTATTTGATATTAACCGTCATAACGATGTTATTTAAAACAGGCAAAATTCTTATTTCCCTAATACGTTTGCGGCTACGCCCTCTAAGTACAAAGTAGCTCTCTAGCGCATATGACTTGGAAACTAATTAATCCAAACGTTGTTAGTATTGTAAAGAAACCTACCGTAAAAGCCAGATGACAACTTAAGTCTAAAAGTAATTGTCAACTGGGTACTACTTCCAAAATGATAGTAGTTAACATTTGCTTAATGAAGTACGTGACAGGTGTTATATGAACTTTTAGGTTCCAAAAATAGTTTCCGATTTTAGTTTCAAGAATAAATTATTCCCATAAAGAGATTGTTTGATTGAAAGTATTACGTTAGATGCCTGACCTCATCTGGTGAACAGATTCCTGAACACGCGCAATACAAGTTTCTTCAGTGTTTAGTAATTGGTTGGAACATCTAAATTTCGCCTTCAGTCGTGAGAAAACTAGTGTATATTCTGCGTCATTTTACGGGGCACTATTTATCGTATCATCTATACAATGTCTTCACTATTTTGCTTATCACAAGTAAGTCGGTGGTTCTTACTGTATCTGACATAGTTTGTTGAACTTAAGTTTTAATCCTATGTTTCTTAATTTATTGCGTAGTATACATGCTAGTACTGATAAAATGAGCTTACTATGTGAAGTTAAACGTAAGCTGATGGGATTGAGTGAGCTTTGTAAAATAAGGCATGGAATATGTCGTTTCAAGTTAGTTGTTGTTGGCAGGAAGGTTGATGCTATTAGTGTCGTCAGTAGGATATTCTCAGTAGTACTCAATTTCATAATTAGTTTTCTCCTTATTTCCAAAAGGATCGCTGTTGTCTCTTATGAAATAAGCCAAACAGGTCTCAGGTTTTCAATACAATGAACATAATCGATGTATATTACAAGTAGAAGCGCCAAAGTGGTCATTCCCGTCCTCAAAACATTTAAGGTCTTCTTAACAATAGTCAGCAATAATGCACCCGTTTATCACTCACATCAATTTGAAGTGGACAGATAGAAAAGAATCGATTTATGTTACCATAACGTTGGTAGTGACGAGTAGGCACAAAATACTGGAATTTATAAATCTTCATTTTCTAAATGTCATGCATATTTAGAATGTAAAAAATACATTCAGCTTTCAGTTGCATTTAATACAATATGAACTTTAACTACCATCTATGGAACTCACCTAATGTAAAAATAAACTGTACGTAACCCGATTAGGTGCAGTGAATCTCACCCTTTGTTCTATTGCCACAAACTCATGTCGTGGTCCTTCGATTACACTATTCAGCATGAATGGTTTCCAGGAAGGCGTTTAATTGTTCCATAGCCCGTTACCAGAATTTAATGTTCCTTGTTTTTCTTAACCTTGTTTTATAAATTTGAGTGCTTTAAGTCTAACTTTAGGTAAGTGATGGACATTACGGATGCAGAACAAAGTATATTACATCGTGTTTTAGAATAATGGAGTAATGTTTTAAAGTTTAGAACATCGGTTGTACATAATGGCTATTGGTTATTGAAGGTGATTCAGATGTTTTCAGTATTTACTCAATTGTTTATGAACCGCAGGGTACCGAGAGAAAAGAAACACTATTTTAGATAACGCTTTTTGAGTTCTTTGGTATTACATGTTTTTTTAACGAACTGGCTAGCGTAGTGAATGTAAGGAACAGGATGAGTGTTTCTCATCAGTCAGCCGACATGGAAATGCATTAATCATTCTTGTAAAAAAAGCCATCAATGTCGCTGATAAGCGGTTTATAGACCACGACACAGCTTTGTTACAAAATTGAGGTCTGAATCACGAGAATATGTCGGACTATCTGCTTTTAGCCGTGGCCACGACAACTGGCGGGATTGAACAAGCTATCGACTTTTGAATTATAAATAGACAATAGTAGGTTTCGTTTTATTCCCGGTAAAACCGTCAACATTTGAGGTGAGTTACTAGTTTCTAATATTCGGTTTTCCCTCTATCGGGAACCTCCTTAGATAATCAGTCAACTCGGAATTATTCCTTGGTTTAGTGATTTCAAAATATATGCGAAAATTAGTGTTTAGCTGAGTTTCAGTAATGAAACAATTTCATAAATCGATTATTCACCTAATCGTCTGTTTCCAGGTCCTCTACACCGAACAGAACACTTTAGCAAAGCACTAAGCAGTTCAGTCTAACAAATCGTAATTTTAGTATACATACTTGGCAGAAGGGATCCAATCAGGCCTCATAAGGGTTATCCAGTTCTTATCGATTGTCAGATGTTTAGCGTATGTATACTTAAAAAACACGTGATAATAATGGAACTGACATTGCAACGGTTGTTGCTCAAAGTTGCTTGAAAACTTAATCACGTGTGAACGAAATACATACATATATATTCATACATATATATGAGCCGACTCACACTAAAAGTTTATTTGGAGTTCAAGCAATTGCTAATATGTGGGCGGTGTTCAGTTTGTATATACAATGTTCTATGCCCGAAGACTGATTGATGGTTAAACTTATAGAACTGGAAGACAAAACATGAAATTTTCTCATGTTACTGGTGAATGGATTTTATAAAACACATCAAAATACCTGTAATCCTATAATTATTCGGTAGGGTTTTACCCTAACGTATACCTCTGTTTATTTCAAATTTGCCTCCAACTTGATTATATCATTTAAACATCAAAACAACAATGTGTCATATATAATCACTGCTCACCTTTGGACCGACTATGCCGACACAAGTACAGTCTGTGCAGTTTGGTGAAGGAATGCATGTCTAGTCCGTTGATAAATCAGAAGAATCATGAAAAACAAATAGAGAGCAGTAACTTGGGCATTAGTAATGCTCGCCATGAGGTAACATCAAAAAACACGTGTGAAAATCAATTGTCACAACGGACTTACAGCAGCCGATTCTGCGGACGGAAAACAAATTGAGATTAGTACCCACAGTAATACTATCGCGAGCCCAATCAGGCTTGTACTGGATACGCCACTAGATTTACGTGGCTTCATGTTTTTTGGCACGGAGTATGATAATCTGCGCCACGCTCAGAAGAGCCGTGGTTTCGCGACTGCGCACGCAGGTGCTCGCCGAGTGTATCTTATGGACTGAACAACTTGCTGATCGATCTGATCACTCAGGTATGACACAAACTGTGCGCCCCAGTCTTCTGCTGGCCGCAGGCTAAGTGCAGGCCGGTCATATCATCAGCCAGCGCGGGAGATGCTCGCAGACAGACAGGCGCGGACCTATCGAGGCTGTCCACCAATACGTACGGCCGCACTAGCACATAGTTACACAACCACTGTTCCCGTCTGTGCGGACTGGCACGTACTAGCCAGGTAAACCCGTTCGCACAGACTTGCGTGGGCTAACATACGATATGAGCAAATAAACGACCGAAATCTGGGAATGTCTTGCTTTGATTTGCATTTTTGCAGACATGTTTCGGGGTATGTTCCAGCTCCGGCGTCGGAGCACTGCAATCACTCCAGGCTGGAATCCAATCAGTGATGTGTTAATGGTGCTCTCCCACTGACTAAAGCCGGGTGCGCAGGTGTAACGATTCTGAAAGTCGCCGGCCGGCAAATGAGCCAATCACAGAGACCCCGGCTTCAACGATCAAAGTGAGGTCCTAATACACTAACACCCAAACGGACAAGTGTGCGTATAAGTGCGCTTGCGGATGGAATGGTCCATCGATCGAAACTCGATGTAACAACACACCCAAGCGCACCCAAGTATGTGGGCAGAATAATGTTCGTTGTTTGTGGAAAAAGGTCACTTTTGCTAACAGCGGCGAACGTGTACTGAGGGCGGTGCTTTAGTTACGTCTTGTTGAAGGTCACTTACAGTCGGTAGGACCCAGCCCTATTCATGAGGTTGTATCCACTCTAAAAACATTCCTGACCAGGATGGCTGAAAATTTCTACAGTATGTGCAAAAGGTACATATCACACCAATGTTCTGTCCACTTCGGGGGGTGTGTACTTAGAAAATCATATCTTCAGCATACACATAACAAGAAGTGTTATTAGTTCAATCTTAATACATAATTAATAAGAACTCGTGTTAACTAGGGAACAACAAAAGAATCGTACATGTCGGTAAAGGCATGTACGGATTTACAAATGAATATAACTGAATATAGTGATATTTATTTACAAACACCAGTATGGCGTGGCGAATGGAATTGGAGACGATTTTCGAAGCACACTATTTAGTCCTTAAGAAAAACATTAAGGTCAGTGAGATTGAAGCAAGAAATATCCGTAGACATCTTTAAATTCGATAACCAAGTGAACAGGAAGTATTACCGAAAAGAAGCGCAATTAATGAAGGTTTATGCACACATTTATAAGACGAGGAATTAGGTTGAAGGGAATCAGAGAGGAACTTGGAGGTGAATGTTCAGTTTGAGTTGATAAAATTTACTAGAATTATTAGTAACATGAAGACACAATGTTAACCTTTACATTGCTATTGTACCGAATCAGGTTAACGAATGAATCTAGTGACAGAGTGGTTATCGAGGTATACTTTGGGGTTTCGTGAAAAGTTGTTGATCGTTCGTTTTTTTAAAAGAAGAAAGCAGAACTACGTGTAATCGTTTAAAAAGAACGTCCATTAGATCAGTTTGCCAGTTCGATAAGACTAAGGCGAGGCACGAGTAGATCACTGATGATGACATCCGATGATGACACCATCTACACACTTCGGAACAGGTATTACGCATGTGTGCCACAAACGGAAAACGAACTGAGTCTAGAATGACACACTAGTTCTGGACTGCACGAAAGGGAGATTAACCAGTTAAACATAAGCATGGGACTGTAACTTGATTTGAAGCTGCTTGAAATAAAAAATAAACGTCTGGGACCTTGCTAGATAAAAGCCGAACATCACTGACATTTGACTGCTGGTTTCGCTTTCAAATAGACTCTTCCGCTAAGCTTGTGGCGATGTAAGTGTTAAATATGAGTCTTGCTCTTCCTGGAACAGTTCAGAAGTGGATATCCTTACAATGACCATGACATGAACTCTTGCCTATGTTACCATAATGCAACGTCATTATCCCTGTTCCTTATGTTAGGCATTACCGATTTATCACAGCTGAAAGCCCAACAGCTTGTGGTCACACGTCGTTCACTCCATCACCTCAAAAGAATTGCAATCCAATAGGAATGGTTTTAACAAACCTCACCAAAATCCGTGATTACTTGTCAAATTACTGAACGGCTATCTATGCTCAAGCCATACCGTGGTTTCCACTTGGTAGAGAAGTCCCTAACTTGATGTCATCAGTCGTTTGTTTTTTTGATTTTGTAAATTGATATTCGTTTCACTAGTTATTTCTCCATGGTAAGACGTTATAAGTCTGTCGTTGTTATTCATCCTTATCCTATTCGACAACAGTGAAAGTTCATCGATCCAATTTCACTGACATGCCCGACTCCTTCGTTGACTCTTTCGATTCAAGTGAAAGTATTTAGAATGTTCCTGTTTGCTAGCAACCGATAGCTACTGGGTTCCATTCGAATCAATTATTACATTCTTTTAGAGCAGCATAAAACCTGAACAGATTTAATTTGACCTTTGATTCATAGCTACTATGATGTTTGGTCCCTTCGACTGAAGACAACAAACTAGCTGGAATTACACGCATCAAGATTTATACAGATTTTTGTTGGCGACATCAACCGGACAAGTAAGGTGTACAGTTATAGCAGTAAAACAGACGGGAGGAGACAGGCTCGATGCAATCGGTAACTTTGTGCCCAAAACATCATTTGGTAGGTTTTAATGGGAACTATAAACTTGTTGTTGGGGAACTCGATTACATGATGAACGTAAGAGTTTGCAAGGTTAACCAACTAGCCGGTAACAGTCTACGAACTTAAAGTCCTGGTTATCACTATCAAACCTTGATTGTATTCTCTGGACCCTACATTTAGGTTGTGTGTTCAGCTATCAACTGGGACAAGCACCGATCCGTTTGCGTTTGTAATTGAAACTATAACGTTGTACCTGAAAAGTAGACAGATTAAACGAACAATACGTTCAGCACATAGTGTTTTGAGAATGTCAAAATTAGTTCTCATCACTCTTGAACTATTTTTCATTCATGATACGGTTTGAACCGGCGTGAATGAATCTGGCTTTTCCTCATTCACGCTAACGCTTTGGTTCAATTCTTACAGTCCGATTACCAGCTTCCCAATAATTCCTCTTTCTGTGGTCCGGCTTAGCCAGACTGAGTGTCGATGACCATGTCCATTATTGTCACTCAAATCAGTAATGGAAATTATCGATCGTCCAGAAGACAGATGTCCAACCACTAGCCTATTCACTAACCATGACCATACTTGCTTGTCATGTTGACATTCGTACATTTCGTGATTATAGTTTTGTCAGCCGGGTGGTTGTTATTGGTAATCATTCTCGATTTTGGTATTGAACTCTACACACCGGTTTAGGTTCTTCTTTACTGTTCATTCGATAGGAAAAATATGGAGTATTCCCTTGAGTATAACGCTATAGTTGGCTAAAATATTAGAACGACCATACCATGACTTTCTGTTCATTTGAAATCTTCTTGCTAAGTGTAAAAAACGAATATGTTTATGTCAGCATTTCACATTTGCTGACTTTTTCGCAAACAATATTTTTGCGTTCATCTAATTTGGAGCGCTGTTAGTCACTTTGTTTGAATCACACACCTGTTTTAAAAGGATTATCTCGGAGACGTCCGTTTTGGTTCAGGTTGACTGTCACTAGTACGCCATTCTCGTAGACGCCAGTGATCGACTTCAAGGCTCAGAAACCGGGCGTACTCGGTTGTTGCATGCGTAGACAAGAATCGCTGACTTATACCATGAAACTTTGGTTAATGCCGTGGAGTTAGTGTTTTGGCACGCTACCGGCACAATTCACCAGTTCCGCAAGCCTTAACGTTTAGCTCACTTCATGATCTCGTGGTCCATCGAGATGAAATCGCCAACATGAATTGAACTGAGAGAAATGAAGGACGGAATTGGTTTATTGTCAAGTAGAGGCGGCCGATCCTCAACATGACGCAGACTGGCAGTTGATGACAGGAATTAGCCGGTATTGGGTGTATTCAGAGTGAATGTAGTCACGGAGCGACAGGGTTCATCGAAAATTTTATTGTCTATGATGGTCGGATGTCGTTCGTTGACGGTAGTAGTTTGCTGGCAAAAAAGACTGCCGGAATGTTTGGTGTTGGGGATAATTACACCTTATCACAGAAGGTTGACTTAGTTTGTACTCGCAGTCTTCATGGAGGGAAACTTTTCACTGAAATCCCTTGTAACGCTTAGTTTGTAGAAAATATCTCCAACGGTATCGTAAATCCGAAAAGATCTTGTCATATAAAATGATATCTGCGAGTAGAAAATAAATATACTCATCTTAAGAAAACCATAGGAGGTTTCACTTACCCGAGGAAATTGTTTCAGGTCTTTATAGTAAATTAAAGGGAACGTATAGTCCTGATGAAAAATAATCTATCTTATAGGTTGAGGTAACCTCATAGATTTTATGCCGAACGAATCCAACGACTTCGGGGCCGAATTCCAGAGGACTGACTAGAGTTAAAAACTTATAATCCCACAATTTGTTTCTATAGTGGAGCTCTTGTGAATCTCATGCACCATGTGGACACTCTGTGCCTGCCAATGTTGTTTTGATTTGACAAATGTTCTGCAGCATGATAAACACCATTTTACAAAAGATCATATTTTTGAATATCTTCCAATGATGGAATCAGTGCAGAAGAAACAACTAACCTTATCAAGAATCCCCCGTGAAAACCACTGGGGGTTACCAAAAGAGATTCATGCAAACGTTTTGTCGTTTCAGGGCACAGTTCTCTATTGCGATAATATTAGCCAACAGTTGTTACTCCGTTACCGGACAAAAAAATCTGTACGTCTCCTCTCTACCCTAATCAGAAGACCAGATATAGGACATTTCAAAAAAGTGAAAACCGAAAATGATTTAGTTTTTTGATGAAAATATATATGGGGTTGACATCGTGGACAACATGTTTCAAATGCACAGCTGTTGGTGTTCGTCAAGACGGTGGCTCGTTGCTACCTGAGGGAACATTGTGGACAATAAAGCTTTAGATGTATGAAACTGTTGCACAGAAGCTGCGGATACATCGATTAGCAGGGAGCGTTTCCCGAAAATGTGTTCGATTGGTTGTGTCGATAACAGCATTCCCCATTGAATGTCATACTTTTATCAACTCAATAGTTTCGTCTCTGACGAAAGAGTAGAGCGTTGAACCACAAACTAAAAATATAAAAACACTTTCATTTGCTTTAAATGCAAAATATTAATATGCGGTTTTTGTCCCGATCTATCCATGCCAAGTGTTCGAGAGTGTTTCTATTATTCGTATGGTAAAGTTCTAATTGGTATTGTTTTTCTTACTCAATAAACTAGATTGTGGTATTGTTTGTGTGAGAGAAAGGATGGTATCTGAAACCGTCACTAATTCATTAGAAAGACACTTTTGTTTTTGGCGATTCACCGTTAGAACGAATGGTTTTATTATATTGAATGTTTCAAGAGATATTGCAATGTAACATTTCAAATACAATTTATGTGAGCCTCCTCTGTCCACATTAACGTTTTTGAACAACACCTAAGGTTAGATAAGAATAAACTAGGTGAAGACTTTTGGATATTTTCACTAGTGGCCATTCAGGCATTAACACTAACGTAGAAATGTTCATCCAGTCTTGTTTTGAATTCGTGAACCTGGATTTGTTGTACATCATTTAACATTTGACGAGAGAAAATCATACTCGGATGCAAATTTCTATCGATCTGGTGGGTTGTGTTAAACTAAGCTTGATCTTATCCGCCCAGCGACTGGCTTAACCATACTGATATAGGCATAACTGTACTCAACTGACATTCACCTTTCATACGGGGTCAATTCTTGATTATTCAGTCTACCCCATAATTCAAACATTCACAGGTTTTTCAGTATCTTTACAATGAATTGTCCCGGACATTGTGAAGTTTGGCAAGACGTACTGATAGCAATGTTTGATTGTAAAGTAGCGACGGGGCTGGAAGAAGCATAAACATTCGGTCAGCTTTATATTTTTGTTGTTCTAATTAACCACAGCTAGGAAGTTCGGGTGATAAAGAGAACATATGCAATTATCTTACGAATAGGAAGGAGAATATGAGTTGGAACAAATCGTTAATGTGGCTATCCCTGCCACCCAATCCAGGGTTCACAGTCAACCAAGTAGCACATACCAATGTATTGACTGCTTCCGGAACTCGACTTAACGTAGTCATTTTTCACCAGTGCTAAATAACACGAGTACGACGAATGAATTGTAAAAATTGAGACACTTAGGCGTTGACTGCGAAGTACATTGACACAAAGGAAGTGGAATGACAATCAGGTATACCAAACCCGTGTAGAACGAATTCTTTGTGGTTCATATGCAAATACATAATTGTAGGATGTTGACAAGCATACCTGACCGATAGAGGCACGTGTGAATAGCAGCAGCCTAGAAAACATTGAATGGAAACTGATATCAGAGACTAAGACGATCATAAAGACTTAGCCTTTCTCAAATCATCAAAGACCCAGACTAACAGTTTCACTAATAGGCATGCTTGACCGGGGTTCATGTTGTCTTTACAGCTGTGTGGTGTAATACATTATTCTCTGAAAAGAGGGTGAATGTTTCGGACTAGTTGAAGTATGCTTGCTGTTACCCGCATAAACCACGTGACACTGTTTTTACGAAGTTGTGAGAGTAGAAGCTAACGCTTCCTGTAAGAATATAAATTCGATAGTCTAGATTGGAAAGTAGACTGACCAGTACTACCCTTGAACTTTGTCAAGCCAAGGGTTCTCGCTTTATTTCAGTACTGCTTTGAGTGTTCATTGTTCCATTTCACGTCTAAAGTAAACATATGGTTCAAAGGGCAGTCGGATAGTAATCCGATTACGACTCATTAAGGCCTGTTATCCAGCCATGCCAATCGTAATGAACGGAATTGCCAGTCGACAGAGCAATTGAAGAAAGGCATTCAGCCATCACGGGTTGCTGTGAATCAATTTAAAATGTGGTTGAAAGGGTAAACAAATCTAGTGTTGAAATTGTGTGAAGTATTTCAGTAATAAACATTTGTTTGAATCTCAACAGGTACGCTATGCGTTCATTGATCTTAGTCTCAGTGAGCTGGACAATGGTAATCATGGTTCTTACTAATGTACTTTGTATACTAATATTTAGACGTCTGATGGTGAAACTGCAACAGCCTAAAATCTATATGTGCTTGTCAGGTCAGGTTAAAGTGTTACGGTCAGAATCTCTCAAGTGAGAAAAAGTAACGAACACTTATTTTCAATACTTCCTGATGAATGCGTACAAGTTGCTGAGTGGCCGCGTAAGCGTCTGTTTCACAGCCGTCATAATTCAACCAACATATCCCCAGATGTACTTCGAATACGAGACTTAGAACATTACCAAGCGCTGGACTTCACGTGATTATGGGCTTAACATGTGAGCTACATTGTTGACTTCACACCAGACATAATCCGTAAGATTCACAAGCATGTGGGTCAGAAAGCAAACTCCGGTTCGGACAAAGGTATACAATCTCCACGTATTTGGAAAACACCCTTTTTCTAGCGAAATAACATCGTTTACATTACGGTTCGCTACTGGATGAAAAGCATGTTGGGTTTTAATTAGCCTGCTCGCTATTGCTTTCCAAGACTCTGACTTAAGCAGTTAGACTGCTTAAATCCGACAAACGGTCATGCAAATTGGCCTAATCATCAACTCTCACAAACAAACTGGACGTAGCAGCTAATCGTTGGTTTGACTGGTTGGTGTCTATTGACTACTGTTTCGTTTGCAACAGCCTGCACCTGAGCTCTGATTGGATAGCCGTTCTCCAATCAGGAAGACGATCCAGCCTACACTGATTTTACTGGAGATAGAGGCTTTCTTTGTGTCACGCAAACACTCTTGAGAATTATCTGCATCCCAATTTGACCGGCCAGTTTATGCTTGTCACCCATTCTGACCTACAAACATTACTCAGCTGTGATCCATTCTCTAGCTGTTTGACTCTTATCGTTGGGGATTTAAATTTGTCTAAGATGTTTTATTGAAATGAAATGATGACGAACTAGTGAGAATAGGTGTTCATCGCTTCGGTTCTTGTGTTATTCATTAGAAAACCTTTACCTCTTCAAAATTACAACCACGATGGATGCATTCAGTTGTCACGCAGGAGGGAATATTGCGCTGGATTAACAAGGTGAAACCTGTGTTTGTCGAAGTTGTTTGGACATATACTAGAACTATACTTTTTTGTTGGTAGAGGACAAAAGACACAGAACTCAAAATGGTTGACCCCTCGCGTATCGTGTCTAGGAAATCAGTTACTTTTCCGTGAGTTAGCGTCAATCTGTCTCCTGAACCGAATAGATTTCGTAAACCCTCGCAGATGGACAGGAACACTTAAAAGAAGCATGCATTAAATGGTGTTCTTCAACACTGAAATTTCTTCAAAGATACGACAATGTCCGCAAGTAAGGTTCAGTAAGATGGATATGTGGTCCAGACCCACCAGGTGTGCATGCCTGTAGAGTTATAACAACCATGAGGCTAGTTCTGCGCCCCGCGCAGTTTCTATCAACAGACTTAGTTTCGGCTGTCACAATTTTGCGAACAGACCACAGTGAGATCTGTTTTAAGCTGACCGCCACAACAACGTAAACTGAAAAATTATAAAAAGAATACCGCTCTCAGTTCGTTGAAGTAACTGATGCTCATTGTGAATGGAACTTGTCACTATGAAAAGGCAGAAAATTGGACAACGATGTTTCCTCTGGCTGCTTGCTGGCTAATAGTTACCTGATCGAATAGAATCAGTGGGATTCACAGTTTTGATAGCGGTTACTTAGTTGCTAGCAGTCAGACTGTTACCGAAATGTCTGATTTACCTGAACAATTATGAACACAAACAATCTACACGATAACACACATCTTGTATGAACAGTCCATCACAGCAAACCAAAAAATGGGGTAGCATAAATTTCTTTAGGTATCACCTGTGTGAAGCACAGGGTTGCTTTTTTTCTTGGACAGATACAATTCTGCCTTAATGTCGTATACGTAAAGGGTCAACACGTCGTTGCGACGGGATAGTTATAATTTTATGGCAAATTTTTTTCTGTTTGGTTCAAAAAGATGAAGGGGATATGAAAAAACTTTTAATATGGTGATGGATAGTGAGGTCCATTAAGTTGATATATCAAAAAGCACTTTATAACTCACTTTCATTGAAGCACTAAGAAAATGCGATTTCCCTACCAACAGAACGTAAGATTTATTGGTTACATTCATATTAGTGAGTGAATAACAAGAATCACTGGCACGCTATCGACGGCCTTTGGCTAACAGTCTTTTGGTGTAAGCAAAAAGAGGTGAAATAAGCTTTTGGTTTCCAGAATGTTAACTTCATCAAAACATTTATTTTGCGTATAAATATAAGAACATCAATTCTTTAGTTTTGTCCAGTTTATTAATGACTAAAATACCTGATGGGACGGTCAGATAAGGTTACCTTAACCGGACAGTGTAATAAATTCCTCGTTATCTTATCATTGCAATGAAAGGGATGTTTGTTTCGACTTAACCTCTAAACATTCGCGACAGAACCTTCAGGGAGAGAGTTTGGGTCACTGAAGGATGTGCCTGATTCAAAAAAATCACCTTAGCATAATCTTCAGGTGTCACTGTCAGTTAGAAGTTTGTAGAGAAGTCACGTTATGGTACTGATGAAGGGGGCATTCACTGGAGTACCATACCAGTGAGGTTAAAACACCGTAATGAATGAACATTAGACCGAACATATAACATCGTCCAGGTGAGTCTCAATGAACACACATGAAGTCCATCCTTGCATCAAGCAAGAGGACAAAGTATACTCCTTCGATTAGTCGTTATAACCAGCTGTCCACTTGCAGCTGCAACACGTCGTCTACTTAAACATCAGATAGATGGTAAAGGAGTATCTGTCAAAATGTCTGTGTCAATCAACGAGTCGATGATGTAATCGCTCTATGCCAATTAAATCGAGCGATCACGACGTTCCCAGGGTAAATTGCTTAAATTCCTTGAAACATACGTTGAGCCACATGTCAAAAGACATTGTTGTATGTTCAAAATGACAAAAGTTACATCATACTACTACTAGTTTAATCGGTTCACCTCTCGAAAATCATGTTCGTTTCAAACTATTAGAAGTATACGGATTATTTAGCGAACTGCGAAAGAAAATTAACAGGTGGATCGTCCGGAGTTTGCATCGTTTTGCTTTGAATAAGACAAACTTGTGATCGTGAATTTAAATTTTGTCCACTGTGAGGTCATCACGGTCGCTCACATTCACACTACCTTCATATAACCCACAAATCGAAATTAGACGTATACGTGACTGGTAGGTTGTAATAAACACAAAACGTTGCTTTGTTCCATAGTTTAACAAAGTGACTGTTGATCGCAGAAGTCAGTAGTGAACTTGGATGTTGTTTGTGCTATAGACCATACATTTCGAAAACTTCTGTCAAACTGTTGGCTTGTTGGATTCCATACATTTTGTAACACTAACTCATTCGAGCACTGTTTTCCAAAAAAAAAAGATTTTTGCCATATGAGTTGATTTCCTACTTACTCCACAGATATGCAAACAGTTGCAGAAACATTATAAAGTGCGTACAAATAATGTAAACGGTAACAAAACTGTACACAAATAGTCCCAGTGCCTGAATAACGGTTAACCCAACGACAATTACACGGTCGTCGATTACATGAGTTTGAGTTATCAACAGTTTTTACTCCGCCTGTTTACTGTGAACGAATGTGTTGGATTTACGCCGTGATCAATTTCTGACCAACATTTATGTAGTAACATGAAAATGCCCCGTGTTTTACATAGCTGATCGCGACATACTGTTTAGCAGTCACTGTTTTTGGGAGCATTCAATCCGTTATGTCCAGTGACGTTAGCACGAAATGCCAAGTAGACAAAAAAATCATGTGAAAGTTGGAATATCGAAAAATGTGTCCTATTATCATTGATAGTGGTATCTTTCTGATTTAAATTTATGGATGCTGTGCTGACTTGTAACCACCAACCATTGTCACGTTTTAAAAAGCCTGACAACGAAACTGCTGTGATTTTGTTAGATGCCCAAGTATTCTATATTTGTGGCATTGTTTCGAACAGTCTTACATTCGTGCATGCATTCTGCAATGTCCGTGCTACGATTTTGTATGAATGATAACCCGTTGGAAATTGACCCATATGAAGAAATCATCTTCAACCCAAAACAGCAATGTGTATCATTGAAACGACTGATAATTACAGGGAATATGCCTGTTATCGATAATCAATACCATCAGTTAGTTGGACGTTGTAATGTAAATTTCCGTTCCAAATTTGGCTGACTGGTGACAATTCTAAATAAATTATATTGGTTGATTTATGTATTTTTATGACTTCACTTGTAATCTGTGAAGGAAATCATGCGAAACGTACAATTTTCGCTTTTGCTCATTCGGGGTACAAGTTTCGTAATATACCATAAGATCTGCAATTATTTGTCAAACATTTTGTAAATATTGCCCTGGGATTCGGCCCCTTAGTCGATTAAAAGTGTTTCAGTTCGCTTAATTATCCATAAAAATCGGTGGAACATTTTTTACAAAGTATCGTGAATATGCCCGGTTTATTCATCGGGATAAAAATGTTGTAAACCTCTGACCCATTTCGGTTGCGTCCCACAGACTCGATAGATCGGTTTGGACAAATCGGCCGGGTTGAACGGATGCTTTGATATGACCAACAGCTCTGCGACCGCCAATGAGCAAGCCTTTATCGATCTCCGAGATAGCCATACCGGATGATGCCCTCACATGCGTTCAGCTAATCACCTTAGTGTGCGGCCTCTAAAGCTTGTCCCACAGGAACAAACGAGACGGTAAACACAAAAAGATGCATCATTTACAAGCGATATATTTTCTAGCTGAGGACGTAAGACTGATGTGGGGGTAAATCGAACATGTTATGGATTTCTTGTGATGCCTTCATGTTAGCCAACTAGAGTGGTTAGCCGACTCTACTTTTTGTTTGGTCCATTTTCAGAACGCTGACCTTCACCGGTGAAGTCAACACCCTTACTTCCCCTTATGAAGGGAAAACTATTTTAAGTTTATCTGCCTGTCATCATTTATCAGTCCTTCATCAGCCGCGGAATGAACAATTGTTTCATTTTTCTTTTGGTAGTCGTTTTTCATAAATCAATTTTCAAATAACCTTCATATATTGATCATGTACATGGTTGGTGACATACATTTCGGATTAACACGTCACAGTGACCGAAGCCAAAGGACGCCTACGTATAACATTTGCAACAAGTGACTTGCGCTGCACTATTTGGGGTTTCATTTACACAACAAGTAGCCAGTGTAAATCCAAAGCAATAAGACCAGAAGACGTGTGAGTGAGGTTTTTATGTCCAGTCGGCCAATGCTGATGATTATGTACATATTACACTACTAGATGTTCATAGAAAGAAACTATCTTGCGAAGTACCTGATACACAATATGTTCGTTAAAAATCCCCAGGATAGTCAACAGAAAACAATAGTGTAGCAAACAAGCTTGTTTCCGGTTATTTATCACCATTAAATAACATTTATATGAAACAAAATTATCATGACGAAACGAAAAAAACAAGTAGCAAGTTCAAGTGAGATCAGATATGTTTTAGGCAGACACGGAAAAAACATTTTGTTACGATTAGGTCACAATTATGACGCAAGTGGAACGATGACGCTTTGATCGGTCGTGGTGTGGGTGGTTGGCCATGGTAACTTCAACGTCTGAACAATGCGCTTTTGTGCGCATAAGGGTAGATTTTTTAGTCGAATTCCAATGGCTTCATCTGTTGTCCAAATTCGGTATCTGACAGCTTTTGAGTGACTGGCGTTGACTCGGTACATCAGACGAAAATAGGAGTCCACGTTGTAAAGAGACCTGCAGGATATTTGTGGATTTAAGATATAACAATATACTGGAGTAACGTGGTGGAGATTGGACGCATGGTACGAGAAACTTAATGTAAAAAATATCTTGTAGTCACATTACGGAGAGTTATAAAACCAATGGCCTCCACCGAATAGTCGCATTTTTCACGTTATCCGTTCGATTGTACACGGAAATACTTTACTAAACTGAAACGACTTTGGAATCAAGCAATAACGAAATAACAGTTATTAGTTTTGCTAGTAATGTATGGTAAATTGTTCAGCATAGGTTAGTCAATTTAGAAGTGTTTATCCTCTATCAACATACGATTAGTTACATAGGGAGATCAACTTTTGAAACTTACACCAAACTGTCCACATGTACTGTCTGAGAGCACTGACTGATGACTATCTATCAGAACATCGAATGAATCTGTCGTACGTGGATAACGTTCACTTGGTGGGGTCATCTAGAAAGGCCAACGAACAGGAGTACTCCAATCACTGCCATCGATAGCCTCGTGTTCAGGATTTTTCAAGTTCAGACGACAACTTAGGTTGATTCGGTTTCGTCTGTTGCGAAGTTATTGATGTTGTGGTTAACACGTTATTTTCACAACAAAGAGTGCTGGAGGGTATGCACTACCGATGAGCTCCCGTAGGAGCAGAACTAGTGTCTAGTGCTTGTTTCCGAGGTAAGCCAGACGATAAGCTTATCTGATGATGATGATGATGATGGATGATCTTCAGTTTGTAACATGTAGACTTAGTAATAAGATGTGATGTGGTAACGATACTAGAAGTCATAAGGGTTGCCCGGAGTTACCGAAAACTTAAAAGAGCGAAATTATCGATTTTGCACCTGTAAATGATCTGAAATATAACTCGGGCGTCCTGCAGGAGGACATTCTGACGATCTTTGAATGGACATCAAGGTGGCATCTACCACTGAATGTCCTCAAAAGTCATATCCTTGTTAATGCTACTCAGTCGACGCCTAGGTAAATAAGGGATGCACATGGACTGACAGTCGAACTTGCAACAAAACAGCAAACGAAAGACAGGTATCCAGGCCACTCGCACATTTTCTCCAATTGTCCGGTGTGCTGCGGCCGCGACAAAAGCACGGAGAGCATTATACCGACTAAAATCTGCGATCGCCAACCCATGTCCAGCAGTATTCATTCCACTATACTCGGCCATAGTTCGACCCCACCTGGAATATTGTGCCCAGGCGTGGTCACCGTATCTTAAAAAGGACATAGCTGTCCTCGAGAAAGTACAAAAGCTCGCCACACGTATGGTATGGGGTATGAAGGGTCTAAGTTACCTAGACCGACTAAGCTCGTTGAACTTACTCTCGTTCGAACGCCGGCTGGTAAGGAGAGACCTTATTGAAGTGTACAAGATTATCCACCACACCGGCACAAGTCCCCTGAAATGTTCGTTTGTGATACGTCAGGATAGAGATTTAAGAGGACATAGGTTCATGATCAAGAAAACAAGATCACGATTGGCAGTTAGGTTTCACTTTTTCACTAACCGGATAGTCAACTCGTGGAACAAATTACCTGCAAAGATCGTGGAGGCCTCCAGCATAGACGTATTCAAAACTGAGTTGGACAAATGTTGGTACAACCTTTTTCCCACCTTGTACTGATCGAAAAATGATTTGCTCTTGTTGTTCAGGGCAACCTGGAGTTGTTATGTTTCTTTTATCTCTACCCTCAGACCACTACCGAACGTAACCAAACCGACAAAAAAGCAGTCTGGCCAATCTCCAGACGTCAGCAGGCTCAGGCCTTCATCAAGTCCTGGATTTGAAATTGAACTTGATAATACAACAGTAAAATCTAACAGTAACTAGAGTTTTCCAAAAATGTATTGACAAGGAACAAGGTGTACAAAATCAAAAGGTTCCCTCCGGGTTGTTGGATTAATAATTAAGCCGAAACTTCAATCTGAAAATAACAGGTTATTAGCACACAACAGTGAAATATATTCATTTTCACATGTTTTGACGATCACTTCAGATAACTTTATCTGACCACAGGTGCTCAGTGTCGAATTTTTTGAATTTTCGATTGAATTATGGGATGTCTTGAGGTTTCAGCTTCAAAATGGTTAGTTAATCTGGCAGAAGCCACAGACTGATACAAGAGGGGAACCACAAAACTGACGTTACAAATGACAAACTTAAACCTGGTATTCTGAAGTACAAGTATCTCAAACATCATAAACTTTCTCAGGTTCTGTATGTCTGTGAACTGCATTACACTGTCACTATTGAATATGATCAGTTTCATTCTAATGTACAATGCGCATTTTCATTCGTAGCAATATTTCGTCACTTTCAATTCAACACATCAGTTGTAAGAGTCAATTGTTATGGATGAAAAGAGTTTAACATCTGGTAAACAGAAGCCTAGAACATCCGCCAACGAACTGCATCGGTACACGCGCTAGACACCTGTACGTGACTAATGTCAGATACGTGCACGTGTGGCTACATAACCTCGGACTGCCGGTCTGCCGGGTCCGTGATGCATCTGCCCCGCAACCGGGTTGACGCTCCGCCACCCGCTGTTAGGTCAGCATGTTTGGGGAAGATAAATCACCAAATTGGTTCTCTGATGAGATGAACACACATGCGATGAAAACCAAGTTACACTTAATATGTGGAATAGCTTATGGCCGTTAACACTGGATGGATATGTGTTTATTGTTGTTGACGGTGTTAGTCTTGGTGTTAATGTATGTTTGGGTCCAGCGTTGGGAAATTTGATATTGATTATTCCCCAAATGACAGAGCGTCTAATTTGTTGGCTGTGTGGCAAAGGTTGATCAGATATTATCATCTTAATTCATCACCTATTGAGAGTCATTTTACTTGTCGACTGGTAATCGTTCACTTAATGCATTTGGCAAAAGAAATGTGCTTGATGTTCACAATATTCACATCTTTGGGATAGTTGTGAACAGTGGTGGTGTTATTCGTAGCTCGGATTGACGGTTTTGGTATTTGTATGTTCGCCGAACCTGGCATTTAGGTTATAAACTTTTCATCACCCAGCGAGGTGACATCAGTGCGTGAGTTTTTTAAAGCATAGTATTTTAGAGTGGAGTTTGATGAAGTTCGATGGATATCTGCTGTTATATAATAAAGTGGGTTGACCTACTGACCTGAATTCTGGTTAGTTGCTTTCTGTTGTCTTTGACCCCTGACCTGATCTACCATCGGTTGATTCATGTTGCATTTGAACCTCGACCCAAAATCCAATTGGTTATTTCTTGCAGTTTTTGAATCTTCGAGCTGAAATCTGACCGGCTGTTGCCTGTTACTGTCAAGGTTTGATCTCGAACCTGATTGGTTGGTCCTTCCATTCAACCTGCCTTAAAAGGAGTTGTATTCAAACTCTGTTCCAACCAGCTGAAACACACTGCAACACAGCAGAGCTCCGAAGAAAGGAAGAAAACTACCTGGACCGAGTATTTTTTCGGTACACATACAAATACCTATTCACACCTTGTCAATTTGATTAGACAGTCCATTACTGACTGTTCACAGTTATATAGCCAGTGAATCCATATTTTCGTTGGTATCCGTTACCTTTTGGCCATTTCACATCATATAACATCTACTATTCGATAGGCTAAGACCCTGTCATGTATCACTGGTTTAACCTTTACTTCAATATTTCAACGTACAGTCAACTGTTGTTATCACTATCCGGTGCTAGGCTGATCAGACAGGTTTTCAGTACGGGAGTGTACCTCATCGACAAACTCTGTAGTAGCCCCAAGTGTTTTGGTCAATTAGTCCACCACAAAAAAAGAACGCAATGCTGCGTGTGCTGTCGTTCCCGGTTAGCGTGTTAAACTACCAGTTGTGCTCAGGGTGTTGTAAAATTATTTAAAGTGTAGAATTACAAAACTATGGTATATAAAAGTGCAAACCTTTTAATCCTTCGTCTTTCTGTCTTAAAGAATAAAGTTTATCACCCTCCTAAAACCGCGGTCGAATGCAGGGTATAATGAACCTGTAATTTTAAAACTTTTGATTACTTCTGAGCAATCAACATATTGCTTAGCATTAGTCAGTGAACCTAAAGATTTCAACTTAGTCGAGGAACTCGTACCATGGACTCATCAGTTTCAATCAACATGACAGTTACAGTGTTTTTGTTGTAATAGATCCCACGTCACTGTGGCTGTAAGTTTAGCTGCGTTACTTAGGTCGTGCTCAGTGTGAAATCAACACAGTTACGCTATTAAATACACTTGCCTCATTAAAAAGAGAGCAGTGTTGCAGGTCCCGGTTGGGTTGAGGAGATACGCCAGTCAAGAATTCTAAGGAATGAAAATCTTCCAGTCATTAATGAACTGGGTTAACTGCAATCAACTGCAATGCATAATAGTGTAAACCTCACATGACTCAACAGCAGCTACTACTTTTTGCTAATCCAGGGTTCGAGTCCTTCTGTCGATCCTTTTCGAATCACTTGCAATTGAAGTGCACCATGACGAATGGCTGTACAGCGAAATTCTTCTGAGATAAAGTATGTGTATGATAGCAAAATTGCCATCCTACTCCATGGACCTTGAAGTTGATCATCACGAGTGGCCTTATGTACAAATGAGCACTGTAACCAATGAATCAAACTATCCCTAACTCGTATACCCGAGGTTGATTAGGCTAATATAAACTGGTTGAAAGAGGCGAATGCCCGTCTAAATATCGTTCTTGGATTCCCACTTGTGCCTGTCGACAGGTGTGAAAACGGATGTTGGCGCCTGGTCTACATTTATGGTTGTAGATGTTGCCGAGCGGGTTGCGTTGAGTGCATTGGGCACATAATTCACTCATCTAGTGTACTTATGGTTGAACTGGGCCTGGTTGCTCGGTAATGTCCTGCTGGTTAGAACACTCGAAGTCAGACTATTCCAGTTTGCTTTGCCCTTATAAGCGCGATATTATCGTCACATAACTTTCTAAACGCAGTCTACCTCCCTTAACATGCATCACGTGGCCAATGAATTAAAACACCGACGACTAACCACGTGATTTTCTGTGAACCGAAACGGAACTCCGACTAGACGGAACAGCCTGCAAGGAAGATGAAACTGACAAATTCTATTTAGCCTGCCTTTCCTCAAAAACATAAATCACAGAGTTTAAACGCGTGACACTGAAATGTACTCCATTTTTTCTATCGGTTAATGAGAAACAGACTGATGAAAACAGACACTCAGTGTTAGTCGGCAAGTTCTGGCCAATTAACCTCGATCCTTTTAATTATAATTTATGTGCTTCCTGGAATTCTATTTTTACTAGTTAAATACGTAATCCAGTAAAAATAGCGTGTAGTGTGAGTCTTTCTTTTTTGCAACTTAACCGATCCTAGACGTGTTCAACAAAAGTTACCAGATGGTGATCAAAATAACCATATAAAACATCGAAGTTACATTAAAAGTAACTGGCTGAGACTGCGTTGACATATTGTCCCAAAAATGCACATACCAAGCTATAGACAATGCAGTCTGTGCTTTTCGTATGATAGTAAAACACTGCGTAAACGTCTTGCACATTTTTATATCTCGTAACAGCTTCTAATCGCGGTTGGGATAAACTCTATAAAAGACTTCAATCAGGACAGCCTTGAAACTATTGTGAACGTGTTCGTTCTAGTTACCAGTGGTAAAACGCACTTATCCACTTTCTGTCTTGTGTTTTTTCCTCACGATTGCAAAATAACACACTGTCCATCTTCTAATAGTAAGTTTCAACAAGTCATTAGTTTAGTACGCCGATTTGCTAACCCTGTGTGATGCATGTGTTTGGTCATCGAGTGAAACATTAACTTACAGCTCAGCCAACCTGACCAACAAGAAACATGTACGTTCGATACTGCACAACTAGACGAAAACCATTTACACGATATTGCTACTCGAAAGCTAGCTTAAGCAAACTCATCAATAGTGAACTGTGATATATTACAAAATCACAGAAAACTGTCAGTTTGATTCAGTCAGCTGATAACATGCGGTGGACTCAAGGAATGATCGAAGATGAGATCATGCAAAGCACTCACAAGTAGGTGCCACTTTTATTTGCTAGCAATCTGGAAAACCTATAAGCTAGAAGAATGTGAAACATTTAAAGTCACTTGGAGATAACCCTAGACCTCCATATTTACACAAACGAAGAGTTCGTTTTCTCTCTCTCTCCCTCTCTATTTTTAGTTCATTTGACGATTATGAACTCTTCATATCGTCCTTCTCTTCAATGGCTGATATCTACCACTTTGACTGAAACTGGAGTGACTACTGCGCCGAGTAGTATAGAGGTGTGTAGCGGAGTTGCGTCCAAGATGGTAGCACTAATAACAAGAATCAGTCGGTCACGACTTCAGTGGCGAAAGGAAACAGCTGACGGTGCAGTGCGCTTGGATGTTTCTAGCGTTCACAATCGGAGTAGACCGCTGAACGAGTCACAAGTATATTGTTATCGTTTGACAGATTACTTCCTTTGATGACATGTCACAGACGGTGATTCACTTCCTCTTGTGATTTTTTCTAACAGATAAGGTTATGGAACAAGTGTTTATCATTTCTGTGAGGAGTATGGTTTTGATGCCTCTCTTCAGGCTTTGAAAACGAAATATATTCGACTGCACATTTCACCACAAACGCATGTGACATTTTTGTTTTACACTGTGTCTAAACGTGCCCAGTAAACTTGAATAGCAATTAACTGTATGCTTTTCCTATCTTCAGTAAATTACATGACAACAAAACGTAGCGATGTACACGTCAGGCGAAAATGGTTAAAAATAATGAGATAAACTATGAATTTAGTACATTTCCCAAAGTATTCTTCCTGAGGAGACATTCACCATCATGAACTTATATTCACCCTCGTCAGTTTTCAATACAATGTGGCTTTGTCTGATAATGTAGCTGAAGTACGCACATCTTTACATCCAAAATTAGTTCCTTGTAATTCACTTGCTTCGAATATAACCAGCTTGTTGACTCATTATTTTATCATGGATGTGAAAACCAAGAAAAATCATTTTAATATTGATGGGATTATTCAGTTTGCCTGGAGTGGTACTCAACTACACAAAGCAGGTGCAATTAGAGAACTCAACAGAGCTGTGACATTCAAATATTTGACTTTGCTGACTTCAGTTATTAAGTTCACACGGGGGCTAACGAGGTCACGATCTATGTGCTCCAGATTGAACAGTAGAGGATGAGATTGTCTTCTATCTAGTTCGTGTCTTTGGAACCAAGCTTAATGCGGTGGACTGTGCCAATTCAGAACAACCGAGGGCGGGCAATTACGTCAGTTTGATTCACTGTATCGGTTAATCATGTTGCTGAATGTTTGTCCTACTAATCTATTTGAGAAACCGTGTACAATTACTTTCACACGACAGACAAGGCATTACTGACTTCTCAGTTCACATTCACTCACATGTGTACTTTGCGTGCTATCACTGTGCTCACTTCAATGTATTCCTAATTATCTTCGAACCTAAAGGTCAAAAGCGGTAAAATGTGGCTGCAAAACGGACGTGATTCAGAACAATAGGCAGGCAAATAAACCTGCAGAACGGTCAAATCAAACTGACAACGTTGGCAATCATTCCAGCTGTAGAGAGCTGATTGAACCACGTGCACAAAACTGTCACATCCTATTGGCTGATATTTATGGTAGTCCCAATTTATCGGTACTTTTGTAAACATGGCGCATGTTGTACACTGTGGTGTCTTCAGCCTCCGGCTAACTTGTCATCATAAATGGTAGATTTTTTGTACTTCCTTAGACATTATAATGTAAACTACTCTTTAGATTCTGATTCAAGTAGGGTTCTTTTCTGAAACGGAATGACAAGGTGTTCAACTTGAAGGCACCTGGCAGACGGTTTCGAGAACCATGAGCCTGAAGCAATCATCCAGTTACATTGCATGCCTTGTTACATAGATGTATGTAACAAAACGCGGACATCATCGTACATGCCGAGGGATCCCAAAAACGTCATCTAAGCTTTGCGAACTAGTTATAAAACTGTTCTGGAAAAGTTGCGAGTAATTGAACAATGGTTATCGATATCGTACACACACATTCTAAATAACATGAGTGGATGAGACGTCGTGGGTTATATGGTTGCCTGTCTTGCATTGAACAGTTGATTTTATCACAGGTTCTGAGTGAACCGACCACTGATACTTTTATCCAGTCAAGAGTTTATAAACCCTCACGAGAAAATAATTGACTTCAGTTAGCCTATTTTGTACATATATGTATACATATACGAGTGAATAGCTTATAAGATAAGTTTCTGTTTTTTGCATCGAGAATCCAGATCGAAAAAGCAGAAGAAATCTGAAGGACTACGTACATGCATACATATGTACATTTTTGTCTGCAGACGTGCCCATGGATACTTCAGTATTTGAGGTTGAGTTACCATTTATCCTTAAGGATCTTTATCAACTTATGGAGCAAGCAACAAAAATCGATAAGACTAGAAAGTTATTGGAACGATTCATTATGTTTACTGATTCAAGTACTTCATAAAGCGTCATACATTACTAGAGACGCGAAGAATATTGTTGTCGCTAGTATAAACAGTGGTACCTCCATAGGTCCTAATTATCTATTTGCTCCTTCAATATTATCGTTCACTAATTCTTAGATTCTTAATTTGTGTCGCACGATGCAATAATCAGTAGATGACTATAACATGGCAGAAGTGGTTGCTGTTCACAGTTGCTCCCTATTTGGTGCTTCCGATCATTTGATCTTCCACCGCAAGACACAACAAAGCTCCTTTCTTGATCTCGGGGTCGCAAAACTAAACGTCGACTGTCTGCTCCAGCAAATCGTTTTAAGCCTACATAAGTGATGTTCTCATTGGATCCGAGCTTGTTTATTCATTACGATCCGTATGTCTATCACGATCACTTGAGTAGCTATCTCAGTTTCTGTTTTGGTGTATGCTATACTTGGGAAACCGTTCTCATTCATACTCACATGTCTTCTTCAGTAATGAGGGTTGATTCAAGGCTACCATACGTGGATCGATTAACTTAAGATTAGTCTCCATATATCAAGCGAGCAAAAGCTAACACAATAGTATTCGTTTCGTGAGAACATTAATTGAAGTAAGATCTTTTACCAGAACAGTTTGCTGTCGATTTCGAAAAGCCTAATAGTAACTGTAAGAGAACACTGGATATCTCTTCTCTGCTTTCACAGACCTTGTACCTACCTTCAATCAGAATTCAAGTGGATATGAGCAATATGTTTGTTCGAAAATGAACATAATTAACTGACCAGGTGGTTTAGTTTCAATCAGTCTGAAAGACCGGACAAAGTTTCTGTTACCTTCTCGCTGATTTTTCTCTCGCAACGTTGCAAACACAACAAAGCTGATGGCTACTTAAGGGTGACATACATCACACAGATCACGAAAATATGAAAGACCAAACTTCACCCGCCTTCGTGAGCCTCTACAACATTGAAAATTCTGAAAAACTCCACTACGAGAGGAAGTCTCAAATATATATATATATATATATATCACCGGCTCTAAGTAATTCGCATAACGTAGCTGACATTCACAACTAGAGCGCATCCTCCAGTAGCTTATTTTACTGTCTTCAAACATCAGGAGGTGACCGCGCGGTTCTACGGTTTCATTAATACTGGTGAAAGAACTGAGAGGGGAAAGGGGTGCTACTCCGAAATAAAAACGATCGTGACTTTGAATCTCTATGCATAGGTGTGATAAGCAACTAGTTTGCCACTCACTGTCAATTAATCCAATGTAAAATTTAAATCTCATTATTAGTAGCCATTGGTTCAGCTGCTTGCTCGGGTGTAATTCTGATCTCGTCCTCCTTCTTGCCTGATATCAAACCCATGTCGACTCATTCTTACTGAGATATGTGGACGACGAGGTTTCAAGCGTCCAGCACCTCACTTTATTGTGTGTCTGTCTTTCAAAACAGTTTGTTCGAACTATCAGTTTGGTCGCAGTCCCCTGGTCTGTCTCTTTACACATCCGTACATGTCAATATGTTGCTTCAATCAGGAAGTTAGTTCATTAGGAGTAGTTTTCTACTGGTGGCTCAACACCTCATTTAACTAGTGGATATCTAATCCTACTTCTCTATTCTAAATATCTGGGAGCTAATGTGGACAACATTATGACATAATCACTTCATGCTAGCATTGCTTTGACCAAAGTCAGAATACTGTACATTTTGTGTCCCTCTCCCAGGACAACACTCACACAGTCGACTTATCAGTATTTGCAAGCTCCCCGTTGAATATGTTGTTCCCAAGTTGCCACATTTTTTTACGTAATTCATTATATTTCTGAAACATTTGTCATTTTGCAGCAAAAGTCAACATTAGTAGTAAGCTAATTTTATTGTTTATCGTTGCTCTACAACGCGAGGAAATTATCTAATTAAACTTTGATGTGCTTGCTTAGATCTCTTTGGGCGTGTTTCCACGTTTTCCATCAGATTCTGGTGAAAACACTCATTTGTTCTGACGTATCCAGTTTCAGGGTTCTTCTCTTATTGCTTACTTGGCTGAATTTACGTACAAATTCAGTCTTCATATTCTTAAATGAACCACGAATCTGGTTCACCAATCAATCTCAAATGAAATTTGGTGTAGAAACTAGCAGAAGTATTCAAAAATTTCACCCTGATTATTATTGGCTGATTTAAATTTACTGTGCTGACAGCTCTTTATTTGATGAGAACGATAGTATGTAGGAAAATTCGGCCTTTCGGATGCACAAACCGCATTATTGACATGACTTGACATGGTGTTGTCCATCAGTTTTGTAACAAACGTACGTAGTACAAGACGTACACAGACAAGCGTGCATGTTTCAGCATTTTATTACCACACTATACCATAATTCTAATTTTAACGTTTCTAACCCGCTAGGATGCATTTTTCTTGATGCAATACTATGAATAGGTTGTAGTAAAATCATTCAATAATCTGAAGTGATCTGACCGTGAGATTCCCATTCTTTAATTATAGGGCAAAATTCCAACCGTTAGGGAATTCAGTAATCAATCGACGGAAACCAAACCGTTTTGTTTCAGTTCATTTTTGAAGGATTAGAGAAAATGTAACAAGTGTATGCAAGTGTATTTGGAAAACAGGGTAAACGTTTCTATTGGGACAGCTGAAACCAAGGTTCATTCAATGCATTTACGTCGACTATTGTGGACACAAATTCGGACCAGTTATCCGCGTCCAAATTCGTTTTGGTGGTATACAACTGTAAGATTTCAACAAATACTGCAACATCTGAAACTGCTTGCAAGACTGACAGTTGCACACATACAACCATTACAAAATCTTTGTGACATTTAGTAACTCAGAATAGTACATCAGAAAAGTCCAGGACTAACATTGTGCGCAAATAGAATGGAGTGTTCCACCAGTCCTATCGGACACCTTAGATCACAGTCCCCTGTTCCTGTAAGTGTACCACCTGTACGGCATCAATTTTTCGTCAACGTTGTAATGTACTATAGTTATTATCAGTACTAGGAACGACACATGTTAATCTCAAAACATCTGCAATTATAAGTTGAGGTGAATCAGGTGAACGTTACAAACGGTGTCACGTTTGTTTAGATGACTGAGTTACGGCCAAATGTAGAAATATGACTGAAATGTTTAGTTTATACTGACCCCGTGATTAAATACTTCGACGAATTACTGTGTTGTGATGGGTCTTCTTTTAAAATAATGCACCATATTTGGTTGGATATTGTCAAAAACGAAAGAAAATTAAAGTTGCTCATATTTTCAAGTTGTATTGGTGCTAATAACCAAAACAAAACAGTGACGCTTCAAGACGGATTTTACTCCTGCCTCAATATTCTCATTGTTTCGGTCCACAAGGTTTCAGCTGTTAAGTTTCGAGAGTAGGACGCTAAGTTACTATAACACCTGAAAGTCATTTCATTACATTACAAGAGAAGTGCGTTAGCCACACTTCTATAAGCAGTTTTCTTATGCCGTTTACAATTACAGTAAATTGTTTAAAGTTGTTCTGGTCTATACGATTACATGGGATTGGTCTGATGTATCAAAGGAATCGATAGTACCGATTTGTGACTCAGTATAACGCAATCAGGAACGTGTGTAAACAAACGCTAGGTTAAGACGGTGTTGTAAGAGATTTGAAACTCACAAATCAACACTTGCATACATTGTGAAAGATTATTCTCATCCAAGACTGCAGGCTGATGTTGAGATAGGCAAACCACCGAACATTTTGCTTAAAACAACCTGTAGTCTCACCTTACATGGATTACAAAAAAATTTCGTCGATTTGGTTCCATGGACTGAGTTAAGGCAAAACATACGTTGAGACTGCTTGCCGTATGAATGATAAATGTGTTGGCTAAAATCGAAAGTAAAAGGTCTCCCAAACAAAACAAACATCTTCTTGTCTCAAACAGGAATGCAACGTAGTGCACAACCCAATGAAATACGTTACGTTATGTTGCTCAAATTACGCATATCACAGTGTTGTCCACTTACAACCATTTGATGTCGTGCTTAGTGGGCGTAAGAAGTGAATCAATGCAGTGCGTTCTTTTTGTCCCGTCTATCACTGGCGAAAGAAGAAATCTCGTGGGAAGTTGACAGTTTGTTTACTCTTCTCATACTCACGAACATGCGGATAGCATGGCATATAATGGAAACGTGTTACGTTGTTGGTCTTGTCGGCTTACTTGATGAGTTACCGCCCAGTCGGAATTCGAAGTTGTTTGCATTCTCCGATGTTGTGCTAAGTAGTACTCGCCGCTGTTGACTCGGGTTGGTTGTCTGCTTTGGAACTGATAACCGTCTAATTTTAACTTGAAACCCAATGATTGACTGTTTATAGTGTTATTATCCACACGTCTTCGATAGTCTAGTGTTTTGCGTTCGTAAATAAAAACAGCAAACGAAATGTTAACATCCTCTGACGCTAATGACGAAGTAAACCAACTGGTGAAGTTCTAATTGTTGACGGAAAATCATTCAACAAAACGGCCATGCAACTATACGAATGACGTCAACAAAATATCAAACGATGTAACCCTCTGATAGCTAGTATCCACACCATCAAACAGGTGAAAACTTCAGAACGATCAACCTCCGTGGTGGAACAGTCAACATGTTTTTCGTGGTGCTGTTAACTCTGTCAAGAAGAGGTGGGATATGGGGTGAACGTTACGACGTCAGTAATGAGCACAGTTCAATCTACTGAAGAAAAGGACAGATGGAGGATAGAAAGGGTTACATGTTTGAAAGGAGTGTGATAGGTGTCTTGAATGGGTGGAGGACCTCCAAGTTGGGTGGGTTTTTTTACTCATAAACTATATCACATGCGTACATTTGCAGCTCGGAACAGAACCAACGAGTATCATGACTTGAAATGACGTTTCCGATAGCAATATGTGCCATACTTGACGTTGTATTAACTGAACAACTTCATAATTACTTATAAGAAAGATTACTGATAAATAATGTAGGCCTTTGGCCGATAAAGTCAATCTCTGTACGGACACGAGTGCGCCAATGACCGACAGTTGCTATTCTGCTGGTTGAACTGTAGCGCTTCCCCAGTCCCTAACTCAAGGTGATAAACGCTTTCATAGCTCGTTAATGAGATTTGTCCCAACTGTCTCTGGTCAAGTTGAACGCGGTAGAGTACAACAGACGTTTCATCAGCTAGCAAAGTATGTTGGTCAAACGACTAGAACTGTGCACTGTCAACCCTTCGGTCATCAAGACTTGAATTTTCCCAGTCATATGCCAACTGACTGTGTCGTTGAATATAGGGACAACTCACGTGATACTAACTAACTGGTGAATACAACGTTGGTCTAAAACGTTGATTTTGCATGCATCTTCTGTTTGAATGGCATACATACGATCTGGATTTCCATGTAAACGTACGTTGTGGATGTTCCTTATAAGCGAACACTGAAGATTTGGAAATTTGTCGTATGCCTTATCTGTTCTCATAAAGGACTAGTTGGTGACATTCATTTCGTAATTAAGATCCAACTTGAACAATGGGTTTTGACATGTTCACCTAGTGGGGGGTTAACCGAAGCATTGCCAAAGCCCGGACGAAATGTTTTTAGGCACACAGGGGTGGGTTATGCAGAAGAATTCCATTGCTTTCAGCTATGAACAAAGTCCTGCGTCTTAATACCCTCGATTAGGTGATATTTACAAGGTATATTGAACGAAATGTTTTTATCACATGGACAGACTGATTAAAGTCCACCAAGTGTGATAATATGGCTATCAGAAGTGAAAGACAGATTATAATGTTGCTATTTGGTTTCAGTAAGTTAGATGAAAGTATACCTGAGTGGAGATTCATGGTTTTACTATTCGACAATGTATGGAACATCCTAACAATTGAAGATGCTACTGGTTTAACCCAGGAGTGACTTTCTATGTGGTCACCCGAGGGGAATGAATTAGCACTTACTGATTACACAGGAAGTAAATCATTCCACACGAACTGATAACAAGTGCAATTATTGTCAATATGGTTTAGTCTCACTAATGCAATAGTTCAAGACGATAGCATCTTCGTCAACTAATGCGGTTCTGTACGAGAGTTCAAACTATCTTACAGTGTTGACTGTATTCCCTAGCTTACTTGACCGTCATAACTTGCTTAAGTATGCAGCTACTGAAATCAAGACTACCAAATAGCTAGTTATATTGTCGAGCCTCAGACGCTTTAGAAAGCATGGCAGCAGATGAACCCGGCAAGTCCACTTGCAGATGGACCGCATACAAAACAGAGTCGGTATTGTAATTTTACCAGAAGTGAACCAGCACGTTTGGTATGTAATGTCGGAACACTAACCTTTTAGAGGAGGACCATGCTGATTGAATTGCTCGATCTCGTCCTGTATCATACCGGAGTAGAGTAAAAGTGTCTTTGTCAAACGAATCCTTGACAAATGTGTATATTGGTGCGGAAATCTTTCACTCACAGAATCATAGCTTTAGCAAAAATGTCATTTGAACAAGTTATGCTCCTAATTTCATTGACGGCCAGTAATAAATATGGGATTTGGCTGGTATAAACTGGACACTACTCATAGGTGATCAGAGCTTTTGCATGCGAATGCACTTTTCAGCAGGCTTCCACCGTGAAGAGCTATTGGAACTGAAGCACTCCTTTGTTGGAGCTCATGAATTACGCGTGTTTTTTACAACGCTCGAAGTTGACCTGCGAAATATCATTTTGCGAACCAATCACGATGATAACTGTACCACTGACATTGTACTCGACTCAAACAAGTTGTCATATGTAAACGCATAACCAAATTAGCTTGCATGTGATTTTATTCGACCCAAATATGTCATCGGATCCAACAGCATTTCTTCAATGAAAAGTTGAACTTGCTGTTAGTCCAACCCCTCCAAGCTTTTGAACCCCCGAGGTGATGACGAAGAGGGATAGCAGACGACAAATCTTTTGGTTACTGAGACGTACGTTCAAATGGCTAGCTTCTCCTACATGCTCGTTCTGATGACCGTGGCTCCTGACTTGATTATTCATGCGTCATCTTCGTACGACCTAATTAGCCTCTTATCGTTGAATGTATTGCTATCAAGTTAGTTCATGTGAAAGCACTGCCTTGTTTATCTATAACTGGAAGTTAGGCTGTCAGGCCCCTTCCGTTGGTTTCATTCTCGAAATTCGTACAGTGTGAACTACCTCTTTTGGACAACTTCAGGTTAACAGCCTCTCTTACGAAGATCATACTGGTGATTCCGTTTGCTATAGTTAAAGTTGTTCCCATTTGAATTATTACAGAATGTTGGCAATTCTTGCGAATTCACTGTTCTGCTCTGGGCTGTAAAATCAGGTTAACAATTGCTGAAGAGCCCTGCGCGATAAGGAAATTGGAGGACAACATAATCTTGCTCATACATAATGTCTATGATCCATCGCAATCAAGTTGACGCGTTAACAAAGCAGCATACTTTGGTCAGTTCTGACGAGAAGAATGAGCAGCCAATTTTTGCATGACTCGTCTTAATGAAGACGAATCCTCGATTGTATAACAGTTAGGAATTCACTGTGATGCGATTCGAAATATTAGTAGAAGGGTCAACTTGTTTAGTACTGAATATATCACAATTGCCGGAATGCATGGTCAATTATTTACTTCCGCAAGTTTCGCTTAGATAACCCTGAGCATATTCTTAAACTAAACGGACGCACTTGCGTTTACTAAATTTCCCTGGTTCTATCATCGGATTGGCAAACCAGTTTAGCATTAAGTAACCGTGGAACACCCCAATACTGAAGGATATGGCTAACTGTGAAGTAATGTTGATATCCTCACTTGGGATTGCTGAGAAAATTTCACCAGACAAAGACCACATTGATTTTTCTGTAACCGTATTGGGAACCGCACAAATGAAGCATAAGGATGAACAGTTCGTAGGTTTGAACTAGTGTCGAAAGACAATGCTGTCAATCGCGTAATATGAACAGTAAGTATTTCTACAAGCAACTTGAAAGATCTTAAGGGAATTTCGCAGCTAGATTTCAAATTCTACACAGTTGTAAATATGCATATAGCGCCCTCCAGATACAAGGATATGGTTACCTCGTGTTGAATTGTTCTGGAAGCACAGGCCTCAGATCGTTTCATTATTAGGTTGTTTGCTAGTTTGTACTTCATTTTGTTGTCAAATATTTTATCATTGTCGAAATAAACTAAGACACATCACAGATTAGTGGACAAACTGTTGTTTTTGAAATTGTATTCACTAGGACGATCATTTGTTTTTTTTAGTCCCGGAACAGTATTGCTAAAGTCGAAAATGGCTTGCGGATAACATTTTGAGGGTGAAATCATGGAGGTCCTTTAGAACGGTCAAACTGAGATCCGTGTGAATGCACAGTATAAATTTCCCCCATTCCCCTGTATACTTTGTCTGTACACATGTACTAGCAATAATGAAAAATAACTGATTGTCAAGGGGTTTTCGGGATGAAGAATCATTAAAAGACACAGAAAACCAATACATAATGTATGAAAATTGTACAATAGCGTTCGACTCTAAAAAGGGCAAATTCTGATATTTTCACGAGCTACGCTTTGATATTTATTCAGCCAGAACGGGGTTTTTGAAATATGATCAGTTTCGTTCACCAAGGTGATTCCAGTCATCAACTGTAGATTAATTGTATGAAAGTTGCGAATAAAAATATGATCAGACCATATAATGCTAGACAATCCCCAACAGACATGATGTTTAAAACCTTCGGTTCTTCTTAATCCTATTGCACGATACCAAAGTTTCTGTGTTATCTTGCAACTGCTTGTTAACAAAATAACACGGCACAATGATTATGTCAGATGTAAGATGGCTTAAAGTCGCACTGACGGTTTTATTGTTTACGTACATTACATGAATAGCACTAGACATAGCACATCATAACCGGATACGATAAGAGAACAAAAATTGTCTAGAGACATAAAGTTTATTGAATAAAAGGTATACTTGGTTACTCATGCATCTGGAGAACAATGACATGTAATGATGTTAGAGAGTCTGTCTTCGAGACCGTGAGCAATCCGAAAGTGTGTATAACGTCATTAACGCGAATTATCAAACGAAAAAACAAGTGACCGTGATCACATGCGTCACATGGACAGCTGACAAACTGGATTGACAGTCTATGTACAGTGTCAGCTTATACTTTTGGAAGTTGCGTAGAGAAACCACCAAAACCGGTTAAACAAATAGTATGAGGCGCGACTTTAGACTGCGCAAGATTGCCTGTTGCCGTTTCCTTAACAGGATACCGTTGATGGCGTTACGTAACAATATACTGAAGGGTTGCCGAACCATCTTTGTGACGGATACCTTCTCTCATTCGATGGTTCTTTGGTAGATTCAAAGATTACCACACTGGCTGCTCAATCGTAACAATCGTATCAACCGTATTAGAGGGCATTTCGACCACTCACTGACGTCTATCTCAGTCCGTGTAGACATTGAGGACGGCATTTTCATAGCAAGATAACACGTGTGGTAGAAAATTAACATTAATTCCACTCACTATGTGCTAAGCACGTCTCCCATATCACAAGCAACAACACAACGCACGGTAATCGCCAGAGCAGCTTCACAAACTGGTATTGGATGAAAACGTTCTTCCAAATCACTGAGCAATCCAAAAGTCTTTCCGATTTCTACTTATGACAAACGTCTATTAAGGTTCGCGAATGTTCAACTACCAACGAATGTTAGATAAAAACCCTTTGGGGTCAAGAGGCCCGACTTTTCCGGTCCATCTAATAATTTGCCGATAAGGCCTCACTTACGAAGCTTATATATGTATAAAATTAGACATCTCTTAACAAAAGCATTCAACCGTCCACATTTTCAACTTCCTTTTGGTTACCAAGATGACCCAGTAAAGCAACGTTGTTTGTTTAAGTCTGCCTAATACTATGAGATTAGTGGCGCGGTATTCTATATAGTTGCTTCAGGAAATCGTTTCCAAAGTCCAAACCCTGATCGTGATGTAGATATCCACTACTGATGAACTTTAACAAGACCGAATCTCAAAACAGGCTAATTGAAAAGTCTGTGAGAGTACAAAAAACTATGATCTGTTGTGTGCGGCTCAATTAGAAACAGCCAAATTTCCACATAAAAAGCCAGCTTGCCAGATTAATTTTTTTATCCGTCATCAAAGGAGGTTACAATGATATTCTTGTTATAATTCAATTCTAGTCCAAGATTACCTTTTTATACTTACCAGACAACTAGTTAATTTGTGTGATCACTCCCTTCCTATGGTAAAGCGATTTCTAAAATTGCTGGTCCAACAAAGTAAAAGTTAGATAATTTATTAGCCATTTCTTCCAAATTCCAAAATAACGACCTGTTTATTGCTCTACCAGTTAGTCGGGTAGGTGAAAATCGACAAATCGCGTGCGGGTGCAAAAGTGAATAACAGCGTGAAAATCTGTAGAATTTGTTGAACAATACGGTTTTTCCCTATTGGTGGTCATTTTATGATCAATAAGCCGACAGACGGCATGTCACCTTTAAATGTCCACTGACTGCATGACTTTCTACGAGGAAACGAGTAAATGTGTCATAAAACCTATATATATATATTTATATATATATATATATGATGTGTATCAACGAGGTGTGAAACAATTGCGCTCGTAATTGTCTTGGTGATTCGGCTGATGATCCGGGCTGGATGGTGCTCACGGATACGTTCAGATAAACGCCTGGTCGTGCGACCCACGTAACTAGTTCCACACTGCTTGACTAATAGACCCATTAGAATATGTACACACAATACAGTCTCTGATGAATTATCGTTTCTACGCGCACTGTTCTTACAAAATGGCCAGTCAGAGCGTTTTGTAGACAAGACTATGCAGCATCGCCAGAAACAGGATAAAATGAACCTAGTGAAAAAGAAAGCAATGTTTATCTCATTACCATCCATAGGGGATACGCTTGCCGAAACAATCACTAGGAGACTTGACACTATCATCAGTAGAACATTCTACGCTGCAAAATTACGCGTCTGCTTCAACTCTACTCCAGCTTTGTGTTTACGGCTAAAGGATAAAATGCCCGTTTCTGCGGCATCTTTTTGTGTATATTCATTTACTTGTTCCTGTGGAACTAGTTACATGGGTCGCACGACCAGGCGTTTATCTGAGCGTATCTGTGAGCACCATCCAGCC
>LUCH01000245.1:84771-101413 GCA_013368495.1 Paragonimus heterotremus | reverse complement strand
GAATTTTATAAAAGAAAGTCCGAGGATAGTAAGTGGAATAAAATTACTGTAAACAAAGTATAGGAAATTAACACTACAGCATACGCCAAACAACAACTGCTTAAAATCAACCATGAGAGATCGAAAGTATCTGCATTCTAACACATTGGTTCTGACGATTTGGTTGTCTGAGTACTCAGTTTGGTGTTTAAAATAGTCTGCTCTTGGTTCCAACCACCGTTGCCGTAGTTACCAAGGGATCTTACAACCTGTTATCAGTTGGGCATTCCCGGATGTTAGAATAGTGAACTTTGTCAATAAAACAACTCATTGCATGTTTTAGATTTGGCGAGTTATCCCTGAGGTCGCTGGTCACGAACATTTTTTATGGGTTATTGGGATTAATAGAGATTCTTATATAGTAAAAAGGGGTTTACTTTAGAATAACTTAAGCCAAACGGTGAGTTGGCTTTAATGATATTCTAGTCTGTTTCAGAACCAGTCTCATTTTTCATCATCAACACTGTGATTCATGATAGTTGTGCCGGCAAAGTGAACCAAATGATTCACAGTGTTAGATGTAAGTACAATTTCCAATTTGACACAGATTGTAGAAAAAACTAGCACATATGGTGAAGGACACTGCATCTGTTTCAGTCAAAAAAAAAACAACTGTAAATAGCACTCTTAGACTGACTTGATTGTACAGGTGCGCTGCAATCGAATTTCTATTTAGGTTTTTATCAGAACGGCTCAATTATTTGCTATCCCAAAAAAAGGACACGGCTTCCCACACTTTTTTACTCCAGATTCGAATGAATACGAGTCCGGTTGAAGAGCACTACAGATGTGACGCCCGGCTGTTTTTTCCGCACATTCCCTATCACAGATTTTTAGATAGATGAGTGAGGAAGCTGGCGGGCCCCTGGATGCCGACGGATTTGTTTGCGAGCATGTGTGTGTGATATCATCTTAGCTGTAGATAGACAATGTTTGTCTTTTTTATACCTTGATAGTGACATTTTATTCTGCTCGGAAATGCAGTTCATTTAAACAGTCCTGTGCCAAAACACATTTTCAAATTGCTTGGTCATTCTCGATTGTACACATGTCCACAATCTGGTTTGTTTAGCCCGTTTGGAATAGAAGCAATTCCTTATTTTGAACAGGATAATGAGAAGACGCAAACGATATGATTTTCTAAGGAGTAACATTTCGTATATTCTGAAGTTACCATTCATTGTGGTGTTATCTTCAGATCTTCACTGCTTGCACAACATGACGTGTGTACAGTCCTGTTTAAACCGCATAAAAATTTAACTTACGCTATAGGTTTTGGAAGCCAGCATCTTAGGCTAATTCTGTTCAGTGTTCAGCCTACCGAATACATCACACCATACTGACCATACAATGACCTCGATACTGAAGGCGACCGGCAGAGTTTCATCAATGAGACGGTGTTGAAAAACATTAATTGGAATAACTTCTAATTAGAAATGAAATTCTAGGTCGTTCATTATCATCGGCGGCTAAAATCGGTATTATAAGCTATTGATATAGTGTTTATAAGTTAAACGTAATTTAATTTCGACCGGACTTTCCTCGGTGGACGGAAGTTTGAGTTGTTAGAGATTGGAAAGAATGAAGAAAAACAAGTTGAACGAGACTTACTCTCAACGGCCACTTGACCATTACGTGTGTACCATAAATAACCTATTGCGAAAGCTTGTTGGTAACCAGTATAAACTAACGTTCGTATCACAGGGGTATCCTTTATCGCTTCCCGGGGAGCGGCAGGGACTGAACTGCTAATGTGCTCTGAGCTGCAAATAAAAATTGCTGGACGTTTGATAAGTTTAGAGAAAAACATTTCAAGATATTAGGAACACAGCTGGCTTGCATTCTGTCTACACTGTGGAGCAGCGCGAGAGGACAAACGAACAAAGCGAAAACGGAAGAAATAAACAGACAGACGTACACGTTTTTTGACCTGTGGGGATATTTCAGAGATGTGGCCAGGAGAAATACAGAGTCGGTTTAACTTGGTATACATATCAACTGAGTAGGGTTGTGAACATCGCAACCGAGCCGGCTATGACCGACGAATCAAACAATAGGCTCAACGTGAAGTGATTACGAGTAAACGACGTTCATTTCACACAATAGCTTATTCATTCAGAACTTAACTGTAGACATTTGACTGTCTGATTGCTCGATCACACTTACTAGGTGGCGATCTGCAAGTGACTAGTTGAAGCACTGTCAGTGAACAATCTGTGGAACCTGAAGTTGAGTTCCCCCTCGATTAGGTAATTTTCATATCACCTGAGCATTAGCTCCACAGGAGTATTTTGGCTGGATATCGGTAGCATGAAAGACGTTTATTTACAACGTCATGGTCAACAACGAGGCCAAACCCCAAAACAGATTAGTGATGTGTTTTGCTGAAGAGCCGACAGGTAAGGTGATCACTTCCATTGAATTCATGCTAGCATAATGGATGGCGGAACTAACCAACATCTGTATTAAAATGGAACAATTTTTATGTGAAGGCTGTTAGCTTATTGCTGGTGTACCGGACGCCCCCTGTGAGAATATCAAAGGTTGCAGAAACCGGTTGCGCAGTCATCTCAAGGGTAGACATGGACAAAATAGACAATATTTTAATTAATGATGATTTTTTAGTTAGAACCAGCGGGAGCTAGTCAGAGGGTGAAAGCAGATTATTTAGATAATGGAGTGCGATCTAATACGATTATAACACTTGTGCAACTTTAATCAATATAGCGTACAATCACTATCTGCAAACACGGTGAGTTTTCTCCCACCAAATTTAATTTTTCCTGCGCCACGTTTCCGCTCGTATGCGGATCGATATGTACTTGTGTGTGCTTATTAGCTTAAAGAAATGTCTACCCCTACACGGTTACTGTTATACTCCTCCGGGATAATTCAATGTAAGTAGCATGTGTATGGGGGTAAGCCGACTGATACCTTTTGGATTTGTTTCCTGTAGCATACTAATCCGAACACGGATATTCTCAACCATATGAATAGTTATGAATTATATAGTTGGTTACTGCGTAAAATGAATAGTATGGTAAGTAAAATCTTGATTGGCGGAGAGTTTATTACGAGGATCCTACCCAGATAAATTTTCCCTGCTGTAATTTAGACAGTTTATAAAGAGAAATCGGGGTCTTGCTTCCTACCTCTGGAGCAGCAAGATTTAGATATACGATTTAAAGTTGCACGGGTGCAAACATTTTTTGAGCAGTTAACTTAAACGCCCGTTGCATACAGAATAATTAACTAGTTGCGCCATTTTATGCACTGATGTTAGTGCGATGTGTGTGAATGATGTTGACTATCCCAGACTGATAGCTGATCAACACGCTTTTACTGAGATACGACGGAAAATCAGCAAGGATATGAAGAGCATGTTAGCCGCGTTACATTAACATCCTATACACACAAATCAGCGGTTATCTGTCATCAGGTTAACAGCTCACTTTTCCGGTAGACACGTGGACGACAATGTCCTATTCCACAGTTTCTCATTTGAATTTGTCAGACAAATCTTCCTTCATGTGTTTGTTCAAATCTTACTTTGTTTTTCATATTTAACCTACTCGAAACTATGCTTATCGAATACCCAGTCCTACATTTATTCAGGATTTACATACTTAATTTTCACATTTTGTCATATTTGGCAGCATACCACTGCAGCCTTTTACTCAGGTTTGCTTTTATTTAATTTACCCGTGTCTTACACTTAAACGGAAAAAAGTGTCTTTGATTTATGATGGCGCATCGCATGATCGGTGTTTCAGAAAGTAGTTTTCACAAAATCCTGTTGACCAAAATATACTTAACAGACTGATTCAAAACGGTTGAGAAAATGGAATTTAAAACGAAAAGCCGTCATGGTTGAACCTTACACAACAATCCGTGCAAGTAGTCAGCATACTCCTTTAACCAAGTCGACACGCACGGTTAATGATTGTAATAGTTCTTGATTCTCACCCTCAAACCGCGACTGGTTTCATGTTTGCCTAGACTCACCAGATAGACAGAGAGTGAATACAGAATTAAACTGACAACCCTTCGGGTTAGAGACAATAATTCATTTACTCGGTCACCGTTCGTTTGATCATCCTCTTCAAGGTTAATCACCACCGGCCCTTGAAACAGAAGACGGTGTCGTGACGGTTGTTTTTCTCAAAGAAATCATTAGGTGTCTGGACGTTCTCTTAAGGTTTTTGGAATGTTGCTACAATCAAAGTTTACCTAACAAAACAGAGTAGGCTGTTGTGGAGCAGAGTCAATACACAGATTACTATGGTTCTGTAAATAATCCAAATTAATACGTTAACAGACAATAATACCAGTGTGGTTAATCAGCCTCAATCGAGGAATACATGCATATGAGAAACACTAATTGACTGATGTGACATGAAAAACCAATTGATATTCACACTATTTGTCAGTCAGTAGCATATAGGGGCAATTCACTTAATTCATTCCGAGAGGTAACCCCGGTTTTCATCATTGTCAACCCGATCATTCTGAATTCGACGGGCTTCAATTACACTGACACTAAATATCAAAATTGTACCACATGCAGTAAAGGATCTGACTGCTATTCAACAAAGACCCTCGACCACATCTTTTGTATTTAGATAGACTTTTAACTGATCCTTTTAAAAATATGCTCAAGGTTCGAGTTCCGATCTCGTTACAGCTCATCAGAAATGTGCAATTTTGATTCAACCCAACCAATGATTGGAATCTGTAGGACAGTTAATGTGCTTCCTGTCACCTATCACCGGTGAGTGATAGGAGATTTTAGATTTATGTATCTTTGACCATTACTCACAACTGATCACAGTTGTCGGATTCTCACAGACTTTTCAGTCGGCCTGTATTGAAGAGAATCACCGGACAAGAGGTCCCTATATGTTAGAGCTCGTCATTGTCGACGAGTTGTACAAAATCAAGTCAAGTCAGACAACTCAACAAAATGCTTTGTACACTTCGGAAGGTGAACATTCAGCATGCACTTAGTCACATCTTCAGCGAACAAAGTAGTTAACGAATGTATAAATTTAACTTTACGGTCAATTCCATTAAAAATTTGTCAAGATTAATTGGGAATTTACATGATAGTCATTTGCGAAAAATCCGGGCTTCAACTAGATTCGAACCAGCGAGAGACGGGAAAGCGTGTTATAATTCAGGGATACCAGATAAACAGCGTGCAAAAATAAGCGCCAATATTAATTTGAAATTGACGCAAATCGAAGAGGCGGAGAAACATTTGAAAGAGTTAGGATGAAATGGATAAACGGAATAGCAGAAAAATGTAAGCCAAGTGACTTGGCATACTTTAAAATGTTGAAACACTATACATTCAGTTAGGCTATAACGAGACATTCCGTTACATTCAAACAAGTGTTTCGCGGAACTTGAAAAAGAGGCCGAAAACCTCTGTTTAGAAGACCGGGAAAACCAGAGAAAATTGTGGCCAAAGGTGCAGTAGATAAGCACCTATAAAATGGCGGATAGAATTGTACGGGTTAAAAAAATTCAGAAGTGAAACGGAAAATTTGACTCTTTATCCACCAAAACAAAGCATCGTTAACATGGACTGTCTGTGTCGTTTTGTGTTTCTCAACATGGCACATAACTACTTAACAGATTGGAACCTAAGGAGAAACCTGTAGTTGGAGGCAAGTATCAAATACCTGCAGTCAAGATGGTCTTACCATACGTCTAGACATATCGAACCATGAAGAGCATGAGTTAGACAAACTGGTTAGTTCAGTTAGTTTACTCTAAAAGACATAGGAAGGGAATAGCTCCGAATGTTGAATGCTAAAGACGATGTCGTCTTCATGCCTCGACGAAACGGAAACCTTGACAATGGGCAAGGACAGTATATACGGCAAAAAGGAAACGGGAAACACAAATATTCTTAGGTGATAGGGAAGCCTCTTGACTATTTAGGATAATAAGCTGAGAACGGTCCAGAGGACATTGCCCAAAGGAGCTGGATGTCATACTCGCTAAGAGGACAAAGTAGTATCTCTCTATTTCTACAGTTGATGTAGCTGATACTTGACGATAATCGAACCACAACTTTCTTTCAGTTCATAAATCCTCTTTTGATCGAAACTCAAGGACGTTCGTAAATATGTTAACACTGAAATTAAATCACAAAGACGAGAACGTTGCACATAGGTTTCACGTGATTTATTAACTTCGACAAATGCACTTTTAGTGACGATTTGCAATTCTCCAATCCTTGTAATTGCTTGAACAAAGCAAGTTGAAAAAAAACATAATGTTCCCAGTAGTCTCGGTTGTTGCTCGTAAATCAGTGAAGCGGCATTCCTGACTTCATGAATCAAAACAGGCCACGTACCCCAGGGTTTGCCTGTTAGTTTTGTTATGTTGCCGAATTGTTGACCTTAGTTCGACAACTGACAGTGTCGGTTAACATCAGTTTAGAAAATAGGTAACCGTTGCATGGAAGGGTTATCAAACTTGCTAGGCAGGACCAGGCTGGACTGAAACTGTTCTGTTCAGAACATAACTGTACGTTCCCAGTAGACGTTTGTTGGTGTGTTTTCAACCTGGTGTTGAGGTCAACTGGCCATAATGGCCGTGATGTTATGTAGATAGCTTGCAATCAGGGTGTGTTTGTGTGAACAGTGCGCAACGTTAGATTGACGATCTTCAGTTCTGCACTGAATTCCTAAGGGTATTGTTTTCGAAGATCCTTATGTTGTTAGCGTGGTCCAAAAGTGCAATACAGACCGAACCTACGGAAAACTATGGCTACTGATGAGTACAAACAATCCTGTTTGTTTATATTGTTCATGCGGCGCGGTATATTGTATCTTGGCCATATTTCACTCAATTGGCCCACACTGAGCATGGATTATTTGATTACTTCCTCATGCTTTCTGTTAGCTTATTTTGCACACTGTAACAAGGGTACGAGAAGCTACTTGACCTACCAAAAGAAGTTCAAACGTGCTCAATATGGAAATGATTTATAATCACGGAAATGACCGCCAACCTATTAAGTATTCTCAGTGGTAACTAACTGACCTTGTATATACAACGTATTTCAATAAAACATGAGTAGAAGAAACCACATTGCCAAAATTCTAAGTTAGGGCCGGGCTCGAACCAGCGACAAAAACAGCAAGTCCGCGCCAGTTACCCATGAAGTTAAAGTTGTACAGGGGACTGACTTCCCCAGTAAGATTTCTCAAGCAGTTCACGCAGGCTAATTCAACTGATGAAGCGATTGCACTACTAGCACGCTCCCTCAGTTGCTGGTGCAAATCCAGCCAAAGCACAACGTTTTCACAGTTAAGTCTCACTTAAACTGATAAATCTGCCGAAGTACATATCTGCGGACAACTTTTTTCCGAAAAATGGAACGATTTTAGAGTCGACATATACATAATGGTATAAAACGCTTATTTATATCAAATGAATTAACATTTTTTGCATTATTCGGAACGTGCAACAGGCCAGTTGAAAAGCAATTATCGGTCAAGTTTATTTCATAATCATATGGAAAAAAGAAGTGAAGCATTCCAGTCATTACCTTCCGGCTAAAAGTGATTGGTTTGAATCCGTGTAAATTCTGGGCATACAACAAATTTTCATTTCATACCAGTGACAGTGGAATACAATAATTAGTAGTGATAGTATGTCGTTAGAGGACAAAAGTAACCCAAATCATGCTAGGAAGATTAACATTTGTAAGATGTCCACACCAGACTTAGTACGAATGAAGCCAAACAGTTTTCGGCGTCGTGTTTGGCACGTTGTTGATTAGTCAACTGAGAATAATACGAGCGAGTTATAATACTGTACGTTTCAACCACCTCGGGTGATTTTGTAGTGGAAATCGCACTTTGCTTGTGTAATGCTGCTGACCACTGGGTGGTGTACTAGTTATGTCGTCCGTCACACAAAGTATGAACTGGACTGAATTAAACGACATAGGACCTGGAAGTGACTGATCCTTATCGAAGAAAAAGAGCATCTTCAGAGAATGACCCATTGGAGGACCTTTAGTTTCTAACAAAACGTAATCTGAAAAGAGGAACCACATGTTTCACGCAATGACTTGGTTTCATATGATTGCATTTCAGTAGCTGGCCGGTTTTAACAGTTTCCCATTATGACAAGTTGGTTGTACTGGTGTCGTGGAGTGATGGACAGCTGGACTGACAGTTTTGAGTCTCATCAAAACCAGATATACAGGAGAACTAAACCCACGACATGTGAACAAGTACTAGCTTGTGACTTCAGACAGTTAGTCATTAGACTAAAGAGATGCGGGTGTCAGCACCGGAGTAAGACAAGTAAATTATTTTACTTTACCTCTGAGATGCTTTTTCTCATAGTTCGTGATCACAAAACTTCTCTTGGCCTCCTCCAAAGCTCTGATGCATGCTTGTTGGTTTGCCTGCTGTTCGCAAGCTAGAGCTTGGTTTTAGCCGACGGTTGAGAAAAATCGTTTTTTAGTGTTAGTCAGTAAGCAATAACTGACAATCTCACATGGATGGGTACACACAGTGCACTATGGTTACGTCGTATCGTGTGATAACCGATCAAGGTGCACATGCTGATCACAACATTTTGCTGCATCCGTTTCGTTCGTAGACATATGTTGTCATCAGCCTGCATCTTGACCAGCATCTCTGATCTTATACTGGAAGATCAGCGGTTGACTGAACTAAGGATGAGGTCACTGTTACAATCATTGTCTACTTAATTGCTGCTGATCAAGGATATCTAAAAATAATTTGGCTCGATTGATAGTGTATTTTAAAGGAATTGTGCATACTCGGAAATTGGGGTAACTTTGGAGGAAACGTTTGTATTTCATTTTGACTCAAACCAGCCACCCGAGTCATGCTCCCCTGCAGGGCACTTGGTTATCTACCTAGATGGAATGAGTATCCGCGTCTAAATATAATATTTTTAAGAACCAATCTTGGCTGCTTTGTTCACCAGATAGAGCAGACACTAATGTGTAACGGTATGTTTCTAGAGTTGTCGATGTTATTCCAGTACAGTTCGATCAAGTTCAAGTCGCTGAATTTACCGAACCGGTCAATATTTCACTCAGCGTTAATTGCTTACTACTTCTGCAGAGGTTTTCCTATTTGTGTTCACTAACGATTCTTCACTTTTGCCTAACAACATTTTTGCAACACTTCTAGGCGTTGTGCATATTAATAAAAGTGACCTTGCAATACAATACAAAAATTTGTGTACACTGCTCTGCTCTCCTGTCTGTTGCGCAGTCGCTTGACGATACAACACGGATCTCTCACCCAATTTTTCAACTCCGCCGTACTACGAACATGTTCACGGCTCAGATCGCGTTTCAACAGTCCACGATAACTCCATAACATCCTTACTTTCAGTATGCTGGTGATTTGTAACATTTTGATGGTCATCTTGAACATCCGTGAACATCTTCTGTGCGTCAAACTCTTTGAATACCATAACGTGCTGTAACCCTGTAACTATTCTGCTGCATTTGTTCGTTTTGTTGTCATCGATAGCCTAGTGTGATACACTTGCATTTACTTAGGTTATTCAGTAACTCGTTTTTGACCACTACTCTTTGTCCATCCCTTTTATTTCTCAACATGACATTTGGGTAAGAAGTTTGTTGACTAGCCACATACGAACGTGGACAGTGAACTAGTAGGTAGCGCATTAAGATGTGATAGCACATGTGGTTCATTTTCCCGAACTCCCATTACGGTAATTATGCGATCCACAAAGCTTCTCATTAGAGACTTCTTGGAACGCGGACTTAGTCAAACAGACAACACATCAACAACCCCGTACGAAGAAGTGCAAATCACCCTCAGATGAAATGAAGTACAGTCCATTCACGTCTGACAGTGATTAGGCTTAGTGCAACCAGAAACGGAAATGGACCTGTTTATGGTGGGTAGTGGATTGTGTTTGCCTAATTGTGCTGATCGGTCAGGTAGTCATCGAGGTCCAGTCGGAACCAAACAATATTCTTACCGGCTGTTGTTTTCAACAGCAATGGACCACACTAGGGCTAGACAGTTTTTGGCCTCACAGGAATGCGAAACATGTGTGGGTTTTTTTGGCAAATGGTTGCACAGGATCTGACGCATTTGGTGGTGAAAGAATTTGTGCATATTTTTGGTTAGCCGGTAGTTAGACACGCTTGTTTAATTTGACTGTGCTAAGGAGCTGACTTTGTTTACCTACGTATTCAATGATGGATGTAACTGAGAAAAGGCTGAAGAGAACATACATTGTTAACATTCAAGTACTAAACGCCAATAACCGGCACCACAGTATCACAACCGGTATGAAGGTGTGAAGACATTGTAAATTAAACAGAAGGAGAACATGGAGGTAACTGGTGTTGTGAACATAAGCCTGGGACGTGCAAACCTCTATTCAGCTTACCAGATGAGCCCCGGTTGTTTCGTTTTGCTGGCGCAGTCCTGCTGAGCAGCCGTTGACCTTTTTTTACATTTGATTCGATCCATCTGTTGTTTAAAACTGTGAGTTACTTTGATTCAGTCCATTAGCACGATAAGAGGGCATATGTTGTAAGATGTTAGTATGTGATTTATTTCATACGTATGGCCATTGATCATGTATAACAAGAGTTTGACAACAAGAAAAGCAATTAAGCTTGTCACCCACTCAACAATTCATTGCCAGTTCTACCCCAGTGATGAGTAGAACGTCCTCATCTTTCACGCGCACAACACTGGTTCATACTGCCTGATCAGCACAGCTCCCTAGAGTGTCTAGGTTTTGAGTATATGATAACCCAGTGAACCAATTCGAAGACCTATTTAGAAACAGAAGAGGCCGAGGTCTTGCTTAATCATCGAATTGTTCGTGTTTTTCAAGTCACCAAGTTCATTGATTACTTATTGATGTGTTTCGCTATCCGTTGTGAAATTCGATCCGTCACATCAATCTGCTTGTCACTGCAGCTGCAGCTAAACTGATAAATTAAGTTAGTGGTAGACTGTTCCGTTGGAACACTATCAGAAACATGAAAGACTATTTTGTGAATGGAGAGAAGTAGTCACCTAACAACACCTGAGTAAACAATTTAAGACAGGTAGTAATTCTCGCCTGCACTGTTCACGATAGTTTCGGTCACCACTGAGTAGCGAATAGCACAGCCGAATTTGTTGTCTACCTATTCATTTGTACCCTTTGCCCATCATGTCATGTATTACCGACTTGAAGTGTTCAACATTAATTTATTACGATAGACTGAGTTCACTTACTTGTGAGTGTAAGCCTCTGGGTTCAAACTACAGTATCTAACCGGTTACATTTGGATTTGATATTAAAAAATTTTGGGCCTAACGAAAACACCCCTAACAAAATGCGTCTCAGCGTTACAGGAAAATAGTTGTGAACATACCGTTGGGTTTCAGTTAGACACCCAGCTAGCGGTCCGATTGGTTTCGGTCCAAACAATTTGCTCTTCCTTCTATCCACCTAATTTTGCATTTCCATCTGTGCACATTGTTTTGAAAATCTCATGTGCATCACGACTTGCGTGTTGATCTCGAATAAAGACTAAGAATGGTTTTGCGTTTATTCGTCGATTTTTGATGCCCACGAATATCTTTCACTGCGAACCTAACGTTGAATGGATTTGACATTGGATACGTTGCACTGGCGTAATGTATTTCAGGTATCAGTACCATCGTTGCTGAAGTTTACATGTGCAAACTTTGGTTACTGGACCCAAATGAAGGTCATGTCAAACTACATCTATGTGACTACCACTGCACTGGAGGCATATTCAGTGGTCTCATGTAATCTCTTGTTGTTCGACAATCAGCGACTCCGTCCCTACCATCACCGTTGATGGCAGTGTCACACACGTACATGCGCCTTTCGCGAACTAATAAACAGTGCGAGGCGATCGTGTACTTAACCGGAACACTGACCAAGTCAAGTCTATCGGCCCACGAGTAAAACCGGAGTGCACGTTCGTTCACCAAAAAAAAACAAATGCGCGCGTTTCGTTATTCTGTACGCCGTTAGGTTTTACTTTAATTGTGTTGAAGTTTATGTATACCCAGACAATGCAATCTTTATTCAAAGGAGCTTACAGTAGAACTTCAACACTCTGGCCTGTAAACTGCCTTTGCAAAGTTCCTCACGTAACAAATTTCTAGTGGAACGCACATCGTCTTGTTGTCGAATGGTATGTCGACTTGCTTTGTCCATATACTTTCTAGCTTTAAAAGTTTTCCCCTCCCGTTTCACCCTTTAGATTGTCTCATTTTTGTGGAGTCAACTAACTGAATACCGTTCGCAAGTGAACTTGTATTATTCAGTTTCTCTAATAGGATAACTAGATTTTGCATCATTTTTGCTATTCACCGATTGCCTTGTAAAAATGGTTAATAGTTCCAGGGTTGTTTAGCCCATGAAAAGAAAAATCAGAATTTAATAGTAAACGTGCAGGTCAAATATGTGTACAGGTTCGTATTACGTGTTCGTTGGGAACTAATTTCATGTTAATTTTATAGTTGTTTTTACGAGCCGTTGCTTGATGCAAATTCATATATTTTGAGGATCTATGAATCAAATTTGTTTATAAAATATGACTATACGGTAGTTATCGACGATTTTCAAAACAGAATGATTCAAATTTTTCTGTAGTTTTACACTTTACAAACGAAAATTCGGTAACTGAACTATCTTGTTCATCACTTCGGAAAAACAGATTAGATGTTTATATATTCTGGACAAACCTCGTAGGTAACGCAAGTACCTGGTTTCTTACAAACAACTTTCATCCGAACTTCCAGATGTTTCAATAAAACTTTGAATCCTAATCGATTTTGACAAGCTGCACAATTTTAAACGTTATTTCTTCGCGTTTGTGGCTCACTTGATATTTTAATAAATTTTGGCTGAAAAATCATTTCTTTTCTTGTATGCTTGGTTAAATTTACAAAATTTTTAACTTAGTCTTTATCCTCAGTTAAATTTTCTTGAAATTTGAGTCACTTCACTGGTTACTCTTACTTGACTAACTGGGTTTTCCGAAAAGTCCTTGAGATGACTACCGCTAGTTATTGTTCTCTTTTAGGGGCGATCTCCCGAAAATGTTAGCTTTTGGAATGGTTAAAATCGTTCGACAAGAATGGGTTATAATCCAACTGTGATATATGTAGGGCTCGAGTGCATGCGTTAATGCTGTGATAGTTTTTAGGGCATTCTTTGCCCAGAAGAAATTATCCAGGCATAGAATAGAAAATACGGCTCTCTACAGTAGTTACGCCACTTGTTTTGCAAAGCAAATGCTGAGGGCAGAACTGTTATGAAAAGTTGAACAAGACAGTCGAGAACACGTGGGTTTTTTCCTTACGAAAAGTTTGTTACATGGCCTCACGATAAAAAGCATATATAAATAAAAATTCAGATGCTCGGTCTCCGAAACTATCCTCAATTTCCATCTGAACTTGTGAGAAAGACCATCTTGTAGAAAACAGGGACTCATTCCACACAAATCCAGTTAACTGAATTACGACTACCCTCTGAGTCGCTGTTGCATGACCGTGTATTCTCTGTAAGCAGTCTCCGTTCGCAATGAGACACAATGAACCTCTCTCTAGACTTTTCGACTCCACACAAAGTTGAACCACATAAAAATCTTTGTATGTTCTTGGAGGTCCCTCAGAAAGGCAACAAGGATAATAAGTCTGGATCGAACCTATGTACCGGCTAACCACCGTCATGAAATACCTAAAGAGTATGTCAAGCGCCCAGGCTTACGCATAGCATAACACTTGGAAAAGTGCGTTTCATTCCTTCCATAAGGTATTAGATCCGTGCAACAGTGAACACTTATTTTTTACCAGGCCCCCTGCCATGAATCTCGAAATACAATGTCTGGATCGTACAGCAATCAAGACTGAGTACACAGTTTATCGGGTTTCCACTTTTTCCTCCACGGTTTGCTGCAGTCGATATAGTTTGGCCGGCATTACTGCTGAATAGAGCAAATAGCTTACCGAAAAACAGTTAATCTGTGACCCTGTTTGACTCAGATTATTCAAGATGAATGCCGACTCAGGTACGACAATCCTTCCCTAGATACGTGATGTCAATTTCAACAAACTTTCGGAGCAATCTGGGTGCTTCTTTTTTCGTGATTCATGCCAGAATCAGTGAATTATGTCTGGTCCTATTTACAAACGCCGTAGGTCTCGTGCATGTATTGAACTACCAATATGAGCTAGCTACAGCTACAGTGGTTCGAATGTTTCTCACTACATATTCCTAGACAAAACTATGGGCCAGCTGTTCCGGTCCTTGATTGAATTAACTAAACAGACCAAGGTTCGCTATGAGTTTCGGTTCGAAACACATGACTTCTAATTCAGCTGCTTCTTCAGATTATCTCATTCTGCCCAAGAAATGAAAACAAAAAACTGGTCTTGGAATATTGATTTGATGGTAAGGGTCAAATAATCCACAACCGACGTCACTGAAAACGAGCAATGAGAGGTGTACCATGTCCATTCATATTAGCGGAAATGAACAGGTTACAGAATGATAATTCAGTAGCCTCATCACAAGCAATAAGATTAGGTGCAAGATAGAACTTGTAACAGAAAAGATTTTTATCTGAACATCATTCCGTTTGTCTCCACCCATGGAGTCCAAACAAGGGTGCGCCTGGTAACGGTGTATCAGTTTGTTGATGACCGCTTTAAAACACTATGATTGCCATCGTAGTCTATGTCTACGCAAACTAACGTGGTGTGAACAAGTTGCAAATCGATCAGTATATATTTCTGCCCTTATCCACCGGTGATCTGAGAGACTGTGAATCAGTATATATGAGCTAATGATCGTGATGTTCGAGCTGCCAGTTCAAATTTCACTCAGTTCCTCTGTAAATCATCAGTTAGAACAAATCTTTCGATGGTGAATTGTGCTTCTTGAAACATAAAAATTTACTTTTGGTGTAAATAATCGCCATTAAGTTATGTAAAGCTCCGCACTACTTTTCGCTACTCTTCAAACGAACATATGCTTATCGATCATTCAACAAGGATTCGAAGCTCAAACAGCTTTTGCTCACAAAGTTTGTAGTTACTATCTTGCTCAAACATTACCGGTTGATAAAGACAGATAAACAGAATTAACAACCAACACAATCGTTTGACATATTGTTAATGACAATTGGTATATCTGGAATTGCTATTGGTGGCTGATAACTTCATTTGGTGTGGCATCGTTTTCTTGGAAATTCCGCTGAACAAATAGCAGTTTTTGCCAAGAAACGAAACCATCACTCCTAATCAAATTGAACCATTTTATTTATCCATCACATCAATTATTTTGCGTCTCGCATTTATTGTGATGTTCTGATCCGTTACCAACATGAGAAGATTAAAGCGTGAGCCAATTTGTGTTCTTTATCCCATGTTTAATTCCTTTCGGGAGACAAGGAAATGTGGGCTGAAATGTTTATTTAAGTAATTGTCATAACAAATATTTCTATACGTGGGTTGTTTGGCCTGTGCACTGAAATGGTTCATTATACGAGGAACGAACGGAGGCAGTTTATGGCACCAAGGATGACTAACATCAAATGGCAAGAAAGCCAGAAAATGCGAATAACAAAGGTGGAGATAACAGTCAAACTGAATCAAACGGACTGGTAGTTCATTTTACACTGCTGTCAAAATCTTGTTCAAGGTCAAGTGAGGTGCACAGTTATAGTGCGTTATACAAAAATGCGTACCCAACTGTACCTTGAACGTGTACGATACTGCTATGAAGTATATGTAAACGTGTTCTGTAACTGACCGTTCTATGAACACGGCAGAATGACTCTGTTGTCAGCTTGATAAAAGCTCCATGAGGTTGCGTCAGAACAGCAAACTAATGTTCACTAAACTTTACACACTGTTTTGATGTAATGTATTGAAATTCCCATCAACATTTGTACGAGAACAAACTAAGTCAGTAATCTCCGCGTAAAACCAGGCGAAAAGCTTTCAATATTATGCGCACAAAAAAGTGTCAAATTGATCAGCATATTTGGTAGCAAAATATTCTCTTTTTATTTACTGGTTGACATCGGAATGTGGTTTGAGAACATGACTGGCATTTACAAGCTTAGATGACTTTCGTGTTTTTCAGTAAACTGGTTTGAATTGGCGACTCGTGCACAAGTTAATAATTAAATCATATTGCTAGATAACTAAATAATGTTGATTTTTTTCGACCATCTGAGTAACTGACAACATCAGCATATGACAGTTTGGACAATCGAACAGACATTATTAATTCTGAACCATCTGATATATTTTCTAAAAGCGTTAAACTAGATGTATACCTGGTTTTGACATACTAACGTTTGGATATCAGCTTGATTTCCATTTTGAAAACATATTGAACTCTTTCTCAAAATTTGTTTCATACTAACAATCTGATCAGGGGTTTTACAAAGCAAAATAATACGAATCAATAAAATTGTATGCTGCAAAAAATAAGTCTGTGATTAAAATGTTATTGTACAATTTGTATTACTATTGGAAATTCAAAGTTTACAAATCCGCCA
>LUCH01000245.1:49878-66883 GCA_013368495.1 Paragonimus heterotremus | reverse complement strand
AACAACTCGTGGTACATGTCTTCTTTCGCTACTGTTGGATTGGATCAAAAGGGAAGCATTATTACAGGACAGTTGTTTTTGCTCAAAAATACGTTACTTTTGGCAGGAGCTTCCAGTTAATTTGTAAACTCTCAAAAGTATCCTAGGTTCTATCTGCTAACAAATATGTACTTGGTTTGGATAAAATAGACGAGAAAAAACACAGTCTATTGTGAAGAATGGGTTGCATTATTTGAAATGGAAACCGTAATGTTCAATCGGTTTGGAAGATATCTCCCGTAATTCCGATGTACGAATTAGAGGTCATCATCCTTGTTTACAGAAGGAAGGAAGCTTCTTTACCGTATGTTGAACGTTCTCATAATTCAAGACGTAGTGCGATCTATTGGACCGAGAAGGATTCATTTAGACTATAACTTACGACACGGCTGCTGATTCATACAAATGTTAGTCTGGTGTGCGTTTCAACAGCAGCCTAAAATGTGGCTGATAAAATGTTTCTTTTCCAGTCTGTTAGTATCCCGTCACAGACCAATTGATTCAAGGTGTTTAGAAGTCTGGCTAATGGCAATGTGCGTGATGTTCAACTTGAAGTTAACCAAATCCCTGACTACTCATCAGTAATGGAAATATGTTAACCGTGCGAGAAATTGTTTGTACACTGCAGTGACCAACATTTAAGTCAGACTGCTGAACAGTATTAGAAATCTATAGAAAATACCTCTGTATACGGGCCTGAGTGTTTATGAGAAAACGACATTGATGTTCTGCATTTCTCAAACTCGAAAAACTTAGAACGCAATAAAAAAAATCCAATTTACCATTGTCCAAAACTGTCCACAACGTTTTGCTTCCGACATCACTGAACTCATTACGCAGCGTTTCGATAACTTCGCGTTGCAATCAATATCCAGCAGAATACCAGGCTTTTTTCTTACAATTTCCCTATATGAGTGCTGTTTCATGCAAACAACGATTGTATTTGGTGATCAGTGTTTAATTACAGCTGATCTCAATAACTTATCGTCGTTATGTGCGATCACACTATAATCATTGGTACGGCATCTGATCACTGTCCAGAAGAAGGTTGAAGACCCCTCCATGTGAATGTAGATATATGTCAGTGTTCTCGACAACTAACTTCAAGATCACTGTCCGAAACCCAGCTGATTCGATGTGTTCTCTGTTTATGTATGCTGCATAACAGTATACAACCTACGTGCGGCCAAGTTTGTAGCATAGTGGTAGGCATTTTGCAACATTGCATATGAAAACTGGCAATAAGTCTTCAGTTTATAACGTAGGAAATTACCGTAATTAGAAAAAACGTGCGCTAATATGTGATCAACTCATGGTTTAATGATGTCTTTCGCTGAATCAAACAAAGAAGCAAGACCATATTCATTTGCAATGATTAGCACATACATAGTGACTCAGTTTGAAACACAGTCTCAACTTCCACACTCATCAGTTTGAAGTTAATTTTGATGTGAACTTGCTGAAAGCATCGATAGTAAAACTCAGTACAGATTGTTGTTACGTGTAACGTAAAGTGCGATAAATAACCCATTGTAAGATATCTCATTTACTTCATCAGGGAACGATGGCAACTTTCAGTACAATGAAAAAGAGACAAAATTTGCAAACTTCACGTCTCAATGCACCATAATATCATTAGCTTACTACAGTTTACCAGTTGACTTGTAACAATCAAGGTGCACATTACTTCCAGCGTAATATTCTAGGCGAGTTTCAAGAAAGAATTTAAGCTACTGCTCATTACAGCTAAGAAATGTATCTCCAGTTAAGCAGGGCGGGAGAATTTTGAAAAATAACTTTTTCTACAGGCCACGAAAGTTCATTTACTCTGAAGCTATTTATAATCAAGTCTGGTTAAAAACTGCCTGCTTTGTACAGCTGCAAAGCGTTTTTTAACTACAAAGAAATCAGTGTATTCAACAGACAAAAAATGTCACTTATGTTGACCGAAACAGAATGGACACATGCCTCCAGCTGTCTTTAACTTGTATGTAAGTATATTAAGACCCTGCTTACATTATCCCTCGTTGTCATTACATATATATTTACTGATGGCTAGAACACTACTCAGACCATTGTAATTCAAAATGTGAGGTCTCATAAACCAAGTACCTCTACAACTTCTAAGCTTCAACGAAGCATATACATTCCGAAATTTGTGCCTTAAGATTCATTGCGAATTAGCATCACTGATATTCAAAATCAACGCTGGATGTCAATGCTTGTCTTGAGCATCTATCCCTAAGAGTACCATAGATAAAATAGCTGAGATCGTCCATCTACTCTTCTCTAAATACTGCTTGAAGGGAACAAAAGTGTGTCAACTGTTACATTGTTACTAGACCCAACCGAACTTCGTTAATCTCCCAAATAATTTCTGCAATAAAACGGCGGCGTTGTCATTTCGCCTAAAAAGTAATTCTGATATGTCCCCGGGAAATAGTTTGTTGTATTTTATTTTCAGAGCATACTGGTCAAACGCCTTCAACAAAATCAGCCGTACTTTGCTAGTAACGGTGAAGTCATTGACGTAAGTTCAATTTACCTCTTTGTAACACACACTTAACACAACACGATTACAGTATGGCTCGAATGTTATAGAACAGGCGACCAAATGGTCACAACCTGCTTACGAAGTGTATGTTATAATGAAATTTTGTTAACGGCTGATGCAGCTCCACTCGCAGACATATTCAAGACGCATCCCCTCCCAGACAACTGACGTTTCAGTATTCGAAGATTATTACCAATAAACGTGGGAACAAAACAAAGTTACGAGTAAGCAGTGTAACATGCAAGCCGGCTGTTTCTTCTCTGATTGTACGGACTAGTTGTGGGGTAACGTGGAGATACCAGGGGACAGCGTTCTTCAGAAAGTAGGGGTTCTAACAAGTCCTGTAAAAGGAAACAACAAGGAACAACCATGAGCCGAAGGTCTAGTAAGCCATGCACACGACTTACACGTACGATAACAAGAACGGCAGCACGCCCTGTTACGCAGTTCAAATTCAACCTGTGTGCGCTTGCTGGTTTCGACTGCGCGTTACAGTAGTAATACTGTACGTTTCGACTATTTGAAATCGCTTTTGTCAGGAGTGATGTCTCAGATTTTATTCATTGCCATTAAACTTACTGGTTCCTTCGTGATAAAGATGTTTTTGTGAAAGTCAGAAGAATCACGTACGGTTATTTCTCGAACGGACAAACATCAGGCAATCACAATGAGGCGAATGTGTTTATGAGTGATACAAAAGACATAATCTGATGTTTACCACATTGATCAATTCACTGTATAAAGGTCTGTTCAATGGGCGAATGATAGCGAACAGCCGGTTTACTCGGCGGTGTTTAAATGGGTAGAAATGTGGAGAATATTTTCGAGCTAAACAAGACATGTTTTGATGGAGAGGAAATAGGGAGAAAATGATTATAAACGTAAAATAAGTTATTCAGATGTTTACATATCATTTGCACTGCCTGTCATACATGCAACGGACTAGATGTGAAACAGCCATTTGACAGGTTTGGACATTTGAGCTCAGACAGACAGTAAGCAAAGAGACTGCGAAGAACCTATCATCTTAAAACCACAGGACCTATACCAACAAACATATACCGTTATTCACATCAACTGTACATCTGGATTCATGCAACCGGTTTGCGAAGTAATCGTAAATCACACTGCAGACCGATTACACAAAGCGGCTACCAATGGTTGTACTTGATTCTGCTTTTTTTGGAAATGTTTCATTATCGCGTTGTCAGGAATCCTTTCAGGACAATTTTACTTACCAGTAGAACGTGTCGTTGCATTTGACCTTCAGCATGGAAGCTTGATTACCTTCTTACAGTTCTAGTAATTATTATGTCACCTCCGTGCGAATTGTCTGAACATACCTCCAACCTACGTCACCTCGCTTAACAACGTATTTTCGACTGCATAGATAGACGTTCGTTAGACCCTTCAAATGGAAGTTTCCAAAGTTTTTGAAAAGATTGCAGGGTCTTCAAAAAAACCTTGGGTTTGCTCACCAGTTGCAGAGACAGTACAAGGACAAAGTGTGTTATTACTAATTACTTGCTTCATCTGAAAGCATGCAGGACTGGTGAAGACAAAGTCCTTGGGGACCAATCTTCCTCCGCTCTCTGATGTCAACCACTAGACCTACATGCTCCACATACAAGCTAAATACGCTAATAAGCACGTGTACATAGTTTTGACCTCTCTTATGTAATTTATTAAATCTTGAGCCCCTTTCCTTTGTTATCCTCAAACGGCTAACTGGATACTCATGTAAACGTCTTGGTTAATTGTTTGTACATCAGCTAATCCAGAATCTTGCCGTCATTTTTATTTCAACCGGTGTAATTCGTACATGTCAACTATTAACTACCACTGAGAGACTGATATTTTTGCTAACTAAAATTCCAGCTTCCAAGATACTAAAGCGTTTTTGGCATGACTTAGCATGAATCACATGATTTTTACTTCAGTGGACTAGAAAGCTGTGACATTATATGAGTGTGTTATCATACTCCTTAACACTCAGTACGCCTAAGATAAATGCTCTAAGGTTTCATTAAAATACTCGTCTAGAATTAGATCGCAGTAGATTTGCACCCTCGGTTTTGAGAACACAGTAGCCTGTGCACAACAGGATGAGATGACAACTGAGAGTGATATAGGAAACCAGGATTGCTGTTCCGAAATTTTGTCAGCAAGCCTATTATTTAGTTTCAAGTTGGATCTAACAATGACAACCATAAAGCATTTTCTTACAGTGCAGCTGCATTGGACGAAAAGTTTTGCAAACCGTTCTCCATCATGAAGTAGGTTGGTAAGGCCCCTTTTCATGGAGACTGTTGGTGGCAGAATTTTGCCCGCCTGCTACTTGTGCTCAGTGATGACAAGTTTTACCTGATATAGAGTTGCGAAAACATCATTTTTCAGAAGCTCTTCTTCAGGCCTCAGATCTCTGGCTTTGAACTGACGATGTTTAGTGAAAACAACCTACACGCCAAGTAAACTTAAAATATCATTGCGACGGTCTTTCCAGTTGACGGGAAATTTCGTTTTCTGCACTTAGGCTACCGATGGCTGGGCTTCTTTACCTGGTAGGTCCAGACGATCACGAAACGGGCTAACGTGAGATATTGGTTTATCAATGAATACCAGGAAACAGTGAATGGATGCCGATTTTTCATTTCTTAATGAAAATGATTCGCTGTGGTCCTGTTCGGCTTCAGAATTGTTTCCCAACATCACATTAGACGCACATGTAGATCTTTGACTCAAACGGGACTAACAAGTACCATACAGGAATCTTGTATTCAGCTGAAATAAAAACATAGCAAACAAAAACTAACTTTGCGTTTTTTCCTATTGAGAAACATGAATATAAAATGTTTTGAAAACAAAACTACATGCACTGTTTGTTTTTGGTCCAGTAACCCGGCTAGATGACAGCATGACTAAGAACCACCCACACTTTCGGAACGCCAATCCGACATGGCTTTCATTTTAAGACACTTGTTCGAAATAACGGTTGCTCCTGGCCCATTCTAGTTCACCAATTTCTACTTATCCATACAGATATTCAAATTCACTGTTCACATCCAATGTTCAATCGAAACTTCTCATCAGTTAGTTGAATGGAAAGGATAGTGGGCAAACGTGCGTTTCCAAAATTTGGTTCTCATGTCAACACAGTTAATCGAAAGAGAGAGAGAAACAGTTTTCGGAAAACGAATCAGTTTTTGGCTGTCGGTCACTGATTCTACTCGTATCTCCGTCTTGCTCTGCTCCCTGTGTCTTTGATGGAATGAAGTTTACGTGTATATTCCAAATTTTTGTTTTTTCTTTCACTACACAGTTTTGTAAGTGCGCTAACAGAATGTGACTGTTTGTGATATTTAAACAAACCGTCCTGATCATTTTTTCAAAGGTGTCTTGTTCTTTTGAGATAACTGTACCAACCACTGTGCCAGTAGCCTAACATTGTACTGGTCCGAGATATCAGTTGCAAACGGTCTGCCATATTAGCTTGTGGTTAATGTTTACGTTGCTCGATCGCATTAAAAAGTGATATAATAACTCTCTTGCGAACGGAACTGGATGCCGTCAAGATTAAGACTTCTTTTCAAGTTGAACTTTTGGAAACCACTTAACTTGCTGAGTGATATTTGTATTAATGGTAAGTAGCAGGAGACGACTGAGTAATGCAAGTAAAACATCACTCACAACTAAACGTAGCTATCGCTTTCGTTTATACTTTTCAACTAGCTCGTTTCGAAAAGAAGTACCAGACTGGAATTTCCATCTAGAGCTCGCTGGAACTAATTAATAGTGTGTATCCTTGCCACAGTCTACAGCTTGAATCCGATCCGCGTTTTCGTGAAGCAGGTATGTTGAACTAGGGTAAAAATCGACTACAAAAAGGCCTCCGATTAGTATCAAAAAACCTCGTGCCACTAGCTCGACAAATCGATTGACTATCGATTCAAAATACAATGTCTTTAACACACTAATTTTGGCTAATTATCTCTAAGATAGCCACCAAAAGTTAGGTTGCGGTTAATCAGATAGAATAAGTAATGAATTGGCACAGTGATTTTGGTATACACAAAAGTTACGACTTAAATCAACACTTCACCATGATCACTTTGCACGAAAGACTTGACTAAAACTGTGACAGTTTGACCAGCCCTAGAATAGGTGAATTGAAACGGGTGTTTCTGAAGGCACAAGGGCAATGTGTGCAATTGGATAGTCGCATCGGTAGTGGCTAATACTTATTACCTCACATTTTTGCTGTGTATGACTTGACAAGAAGTGGTAAAATTTCACTCATGACTAGCTTGTTAACTTTGGTGTCAATCTATGCCCGACACATGAAGACAAGCATTTGGTCGTGTTGTTTACTTTCCTTAGTAACAAATGAATCTGGTCCCATGGAAATCCGACTTAAGATAGTTATGACGGTTTAACGCTACTTTCGGCACAATAAATTCGCTCACTTCAATTGAGTAGCTTAGCAGTCACGTCAGTTACATTGCTAATACACAGAAATTGTTTTCTGATAGTCTGGAATAATGGTAGTGTTGTCCGTAGCTCGAGTTGAAAGTCTAAATATTCTTATGTTTGGCGAGCTGAACATTTAGGTTGTAAACGTTTCATAAGCAAACCAGATGGCATCATCAATACGTAAGTGGTTGAGCGTACATGTTAAGGTTCTCAAACAGTTATGCACAGGTAACGTCACTTGGTTTTCATGATGAAACGTTTGCAACCTAAATGCCAAGCTTGGCGAAAATCTTAGTAAAAAACGGGTTCTTCTTATCTCATACACTTCAAAAAGTGTTGACGTGTTACAATCGAGGCTTTGAATGCCTTGGTGTTTTTGCAAGTAGTGTATTAGCCAATAGAACGTCATTACGAATAAAGTGAATGTAGTGTGGTCTCACTGTCGTTGTCAGTTTACGTGATTGAAGCTGCAAGGTTCATCTACTATCTCATCCTGGTTAATTATCTGTGTTGTTCTCCGTTTACACATTCACCTCCCGTTCATGAGGTTGGCTTGCAGAAAAATTCTAATACCCCCAGTCCGAAGCCGAGTACGTCAGTATCACAAACGGTTGATAACCAGGAAAAACCAATTCCATTTCTGGATCAGTTCTAGAGCACTTCTTTATGCTTCACATACAGAAACTCACTCGAATCTTTCGCGTAATCCTTGGTTGGTCGCTTGCACACTCAACTAGTCATCTTGAATATAAAGACATTTACATTCGATTACGACTGAGGTTTTAATGATCCAGAAGTGATCGCCAATGACAACTAATCAAGTTACTAACAAATCATATAGACTTTTTGATTACCCCGTTGAAAAAAGCCAGTGTTCTCCTCTTAGTCAAACACGTCACTAGTTATATCTGGTTGGGACATAAAACGTCGGTCATTAATAGTGTGAGATAAGCGTGTCAATAACTATCTCAATTATCTCAAACCATACGCAAGAGAATCCTCAGAAGTAGTGATTCGACCGTAAGTCCCTTGTAATATACTTCAAGTCGTCCGATCGTGTTCATATGTAACATGGTAAATGTATCACTAACTTCAACCAATATTTATTTTGTTAAAACATTCTGGTTCAGCTGAAACAACAAACTTCGATGAATCTGATGAACGATGTTGTGATCACTTTCACATGGCAGTCGACTCAAAAGGATACTCATTGGTGGCTATTTTTAAAGTCTTATACGCGATCATTCTATCACATTTTATATGTCAGTAGACATTCGTCAGATAAGCACGAGAGCCTGAGTTCAAACTCATTCATCCGGTTGAGCAGGTTGCAATCAACTGTGCGGAGGATCCGGTTGACACATGTGCTAAATTTTCGTCTTTGAGTAAACACACTTGTTTAAATATGCTCAACAAACTCATCAGACTTCGAACCACCTTCACCACACCTGATTATATTGTCACTTTCAGACTGATACAACATAGTACATATACAAAAATGACTTGCGAACGAGAATTTGGAAGTGTTCACTGAAATATAATTCGACTTGCATTTAGGAATTACATATTTAGCTACTTCACGCCGCATCACCTACTCTAATGGCAACAAATCACAGTCGCTCAAAGGACTGCAGCATGTACAGATCAAACTTTTGCAACCGGTTTCCGGTAATCTCTACCGGCTTTTCAATTATGAGAATTTCAGACCTTCATTGTGATTAAGCGCTCAGAGTTAGATCGACTCGAATGACAGGTCTATGGTGAGTACGTGATCATAGTCTACGAGATGGATCAGAAGAGCACTGGTAATTTTTCGGTACTGCCTGAATGTCAACCAAGCGGTATTCTCTCCGACATTTGCAACTTCGTACATAGGATTTGCACTGTGCCACATAAACACGGAAACGGGTGAATGCGAAATGAAATGGCACTGCTGGACATCGTGTCTTCTGAGTTGAAGACAATTTGAACGTGAAGAACCCGACTGCTCCACTGAGTAAAGTGAGTAGGTGTCGCCTGCCTGGCTGAGGTGTTCAAAATCACTCAAACCGATAGTTAGAGACGCTATTCGAGATGGTGGTGAGTCGTAGTCAATGACGTACCTGTATTCATACCATTTCTAGTTCGTCCTCTTAGTCTTCTTTTATTAATTTTTGACTTTCTTAGTAGCATTTTCTTCTAGAATATTCCACGTCACTGTTGAGGCGAGCGGCGGCCCGAGCCACAGTACCTCATGGTCAGGTTTATAGCTGCAATGATGATAATGTTGAGTTTGGACATGGATGATGATTTTAGCAATGCGACGTGAATAGTTTTCTCTTGGGCTTTATCAGGCCATATAGTCAGTGGCACATTTGTGGTTTCCGCTCGTAGGACAGACGCATGTAAAACACTTTTCGTCTAACAGAATATTCAAAGTTCGAAAGTTCACTAGCCAAACAACTCATTTAACCAATACCTCGTATTTTGCACGTTTGTAATATGTAACTAAGCTTTGCAGAAATGTAATTTCTATGTATGTTGGTACAACTATAATTAAAGTTGCCAGAAACTGTGTTATTTTCAATACCATCAAACCTTCCGACGACGTTAAATTGCACAGTTGATCTTATGTGAACGGCGCAGCCAACGGGTGTCAAAAATCAACTAATTCCACAGACTTTTGTCCGTATTCTTCATTGTGCAAGTCTAATCATTACGGGCAATTTCTGACAACTACATGGACCGGTATTCTCATAAAAGGCAACTTTGATTTTCTACACACACCGTTTCTGAAATGCTAATTTCAAGAATATCATGTATCCGTCTGAAATAAACATAAATGCGAAGGATTTGTCTGATGCGTTGAACCAACTGTTAGTACGACGGGGTTCATATTTTATAATAAACTACCCAATACAACTCGCTTTTAAGTTTTCGCATCTATCCGTATAAAGCCCGGTTCGTGCAGGTCGTGTACTTTCAAACTGATAAAGCCCAAAGGGTAGAAGTGGTTTACACAGAGGATTCGCACATTTTAAACAAACACTTCAAATTTCGTCATCCGAAAATTTCATTTTGTTTATCTGCGTGAAATGAAGTAACGGGAAGTTAGAGGAAGGTGTTTCAGGATTACTTGTTTTTACAGTGAACATCGTTTGCAGTTGATCACAGCTTTCGTATTCTTGTGGGAATTTTGGTCAACCTCTTTTGAAAAGAAGCACTAAGTTCTAGTTCCCCTCTTGACAGACCTCATCGGTAGTGTACCTACTTTCCACAACGGAATTTGGACTAACGTCTACGTTATTATGCGGCAACTCTGGTGACCATGGCACCTTTGACCTCAGACTAGTCACGACCGAATCCTTCTGTGTAAATGCTAGTTACAAATTTTCATTAATGATTTCATCGATCTGGAGTACTGTATATGACGTAGTGGTAGACGTGATAGAATCCGGAAGCATGAATCAGAGTCACAGATGCGATGGTGTCGTTAGTATGCTTTATTGATGAACTGGAATAAGGTTGAACTCAAAGGTTGTTGTGTCTTCTTGGAAGGAGCTGAGTATAAAGTCCTGAAGAATGCAAAGGTGGAGATAAGACATAATGGGTTTTTACTTATTATGGACCAAGTACTCAGATACTTGCCAGGATTAATTGCTCACATAATTTGCTGCATCACTACGGAATACGATGCTACACTAGTCAGTCACAGCTATTCACAAGAAGCTGATTTCTCGTCGTGCAATATATGAAAGTTCCATTATGCAACCTTCAGAAAGTATTGTTCACACTATGCGAAGAGGAAACATCAGGTGTTTTCAGAAAATCATTCGCTATTTTCTTCTGATATGGTGAATAGGACCTGTGATTTAATTTGAAATTTAAGCTGAGAGGTGAACAATTCATTAGAACTTTGAATAGTACTGAGTAGTCTGTGTGAATCTTATTCCACAGTAGGCGATGCTTATTGTGTTGGAATGAACACATGATGAAGATCTACCACAATCTAATTTAGGCACGTCAACATCAGATCAGTTGAAATAATGTATCGGTGTTTGTGAACATACAATGGTTGGTTACCAAAGAAGTTTAATGATAGCAACGATTACCCTTGCATAGACCTGTTTAGTTTAAGTATGCTTTGGTTTCAGTACAGTGAAGAAACCCCAGCAATCACACGGAAAGCGGAGCGTTAAACATATGTGTGAATACATCGTTCGGTTCTGGATCTCTTGTAGCTAGCAAGGTTGCCCATGGAATCCTTCACCGCAACGTTGAAGACAACACTACTCCGAATAACTGTTCTAAATTATACTGGTTAGACGTCGTTCGGATGAATCTATCGTGAGTTCACTGTACCGTAAACCCACATGGACGGCACAACACACGAACTTCATGAGTTTTGCCCCCGTTGCATGCAAAAGATCACGAGTACGTACAATGTTTTACAGAGCGTCAAGAACATGCTCCTGCAATAGATTACAAGCCGAACAAACATTGTTGTATGAAGCGCTTCTTGTTAACAATTTCCCAGAACGTTTCATTCGGAAATGAAGCAAACTTACATCTACAAAAAATGCAACAATGGAAGTCCCTAAAAACGTCAAACTCTTCTTCAAAGGTGATAGTCTGACAAACACCTTCGGAAAGATAATAAGCGTCGCATCGAAACGTATATATAATGCACAAACGTTTGTTCTGTCCTCACAAACGACTAGGTTACATCCACCCCGGTCAAAAATCGAATCCCGATGTTTTCCATCAGTCACTGTATCTATCAGTTTTCTTGCAGTTGCGGAAACACACACTGACAAGATAGAAAGAATGCTTTTGACCAACGCCAAGGAGCACATCCAAAATTGGTTGAGACTTGCACTGGCTAACCCACCAATGAGTGACACTCAGCGAGGACGAAACGCTGCTTCATCAATGACAAGGCATTTATCGATTACATGTCACAGTGTCAATATCACACCTTCGCTTAAGGTCTTGATGAACACTTACAGCTCACAAATTCTCAAGGATATTGAGGCCTTGTTGATCAGCTGTCGACAGCCGGTCATAGGTGCACAAAACCAACTGACTAACAACCTTTGTTTACTGTGGGTTTGGCCTTGAGTACCAATCATGATCCAGCCCGATTTGTACTTTCAGCGGTTCCATTCAAGTCTCGTTGGTTTTGTTTTCATGCTAGTCACACGCTTGCGACTGACAGGAGTGTGCGAAATGAATTTATATCGTAATTTATGTCTTCTGACTATTATATTCAAACTTCCAGTTGAACTGGGAGCTGATTACTCCACACACCGTTTCTCTCGTTTTGTTTAAATTGCCGGTCTTTTCCATCGTTTCGTTGGTAGATTATCGTTCGGTTTCCTCAAATAGTATGTTGCCGTACCCATAATCCTTTAGGATATCTTTGGGGGTCTCTGACATGTTCAGCTTTATCCCTTGAAACTCTGAAGTCTGCCTTTTTCATACCAATCAGTTATGCTCTGATGGTTTGACGCGGATAGAACAACTGTTGAAGTTAGCTTCCTTGGTGACTGACGGCTCAGGTACGTGTACGATTTGCCTCCACACCAGTTTTGCATCCCCAGCTAAAAAATATGTTCCCTGTATATGCAACCTGTTTTTGTATTTACCGTCTGATTTGTTACTGTGGAACAAGCTACATGGGCCGCACAACAAGATACGTATCTGAACGCATGCGGGGGGCATCATTTGGTATATCTAGCTCGAGGAACGATAAAGGCTTGCTAATCAGCGGTCACTGCATACTTGATCGAATCGAACCATCTGATTAACCAGGCCGATTCGTTCGAGCCGATCTATCGAGTTTGTGGAACGCAGTCGAAGTGGGTCAAAGGTCGCTTACTCGCCATCGCAGTCCGCTTAAACTCACCCTCGCTATGGTCACAAGAATGTCTGGTCAACAAACGTAGCCTCCCGTGGTCAAGTATCAATAGCCTGGATCGATCTGTAACGTAGGAGTATCGATTTGCCAAAAACCATTACAATCCAAGTTACCGGCGTTATATAATTGAACTTCACGAGTCTGACTAACATGACGTTAATGACTATCGTCTCTCACCCTATTGATGTACTACCGCTGTCGAACCCATATCAGTGTGCTTTATTTAGCTTGATGATGAAACACCAAAAACAAGCTTGTTTGCTACGCTTTTCTTCTCATGACTAAACCGGGCATATTTCCGGTAAGTGACAGACTGTTGGGTGATAGTTTAAGGTCATCTGACATAATTATGCCCCAATCGCGCTTGGTTGTAATAATATCCAGTTTTCCACGGACAGAAAATGAAACATACAGCTGGAATGTGTACAGCACTTTAGAGTTACTGATGTTCAACAGCAGCCAGTTTTTTAGGTCCAGTAGTGTCCAGTTTATTCACTGTAGCTTCGCATATTCAGCTGCACTGTCCGTCAAGCACAAAATTTTAATATGATCAGCATATAATAGTGATGGCGAACTGACAAACTGAGCTGTCTGATTGCGACTGCTATCAACGGCCGAAGCTATTGCTATCAGACTATACAACCCCTGTCTGTGTGTCCAAAAACTGTTCGTGAAAACCCTACATCTCCCTTGGCCAACTATTCCACAGCCATCAAATGCATGTCTCACGGCAGGCACGAGTGATAATGCGACACATTCACCAACACTGCCACCCTCCTCCAGTAAACTGTGACCCGCCCCATGTCTATGATTTTATTGACCCATTTGACTTATTCTAATTGTTGATATATAACAAACACATGTACCTTTTGTAATTGTAAAAGCCCGATGGGAATTACCCAAAGCAACTGTTCGCATAACAGACTTCTTATGAATTCTATGGGAATCTGAAAGCAATTGACGAACTATGAGATTTTGAGCGGAAATAGAGTAGTCGCATCCAAATCGACGATTCTGGAATGGCAGTATCGTCCGTATGATGACGTACGTTACCTAATGAGGACACAAGTTTGTGACCAGCTGATGGTACAGCTGATTATCGTTAAGTCTTTATAAGTTTGACGGTAACCTTGGAAGATTGTATTGTTTTGGTACGGCTCTCTTCTTGCATTGTTTATACCACTCACTTTTTGTGAGTTATTCGGATAAAAGTCAGCTCAACATTATTCGTTCGATTATTAATAAAAACAGCAAATGTCAGTCTGATAAAAGGTGACATACTATGTGGAGACATGGGGTAGCACAGTTTTGTTACGAAATATCTAGCAGTTCATTCCATAAAAGTCGAAAAGAAATAATTTGGGTTTGTTGATATATCCATCCGAACCGTGGTCTCCTAGAAATGATTTGGAAGAGAAACCAGGTGATTGGATTCAACGTGAACTTTCTCTATGCACGAAACATCTGTTTCTCTAGGCTGTCACTAAAATGTCCCTTTCTCACATTGGTACTTATACGAAAAAAAATGCATGTCCAGGGCATTTTGTTTTTGTAAGCCATAAGTTTTTATAGTTTTTCCGTACTGACGAACAGAGGTCTAGTTTAGATAATTTATGTCGGCCTTTTCCGAAAAGGATGTTCTACCTAATGGTTGATGGTGGTTTTCAAAAGAAGTCTTATGAATATGTGTATTTGAATTCTCGTTTCCACTCATGTATACAAGTCGATCATCGTTTAAGTTTATATAAATAATCAGTAAAATGTAATCATTTTGAGCGATATTCGTTCAACAGGCATATAATTTCACTGTTCGACTTTATAGCTCCCTCACTGTTAAATTTCATAATTTGCTCTCACAGATTATGTACTGTTTCTTCCAGATAGTATGTTATTTTATACGGCTAAATACACGTATTCCAGATGACCAGTCAACGTTTGCATAACTGGTTGATGAAACAGTCTACGAATAACAAATTCCGAAGAGTTTGGAGTCGGATTTAAACTCCGTACATTCTTTTCAGTTCCCATTTCATATAATGTTCCTATCACTAATAAATACAAACCCATGATATCACTAAATTTCACTATCTTACTTTCGTTCCATTTCACTCTTTGCACCGTTCAATAACCATATTTTATTTAAACAATTATACCTTTAATTGCTGTTTCTCATTGTCGTAAACTTTTCTGATGCATTTGCATAATGAATGTGAATACTGAATAAATGCATTTGGTTCCAGAGTCCTTTTCCTTATAAAGTGCAAATTATACCAACTGTTTCCAACTGAAGCTACTTCGACAGTGGTAATTTTTCGGTAACATCTCTGCGTTCAGTTGAATCTGGAATAGAGGAATATGTTGCATTCTCTTGGTTTTCTGGCGAGTTATTTGTCTACGATGTCATGGAAATGAAAAGAGATCAGTTGATATTATTCCACTAAGTCGTAGAATTATCCAGAAGAACCCTTGGAGAACTTGGTTTCTTGATCAGTATGTTTGAAGTTAGTAGTGTGAAATAATGCACAGAAGAAATATACGTTCTGTAGAGAAACAAATCAGTTTGGAAGCAGTATCAGAAAACTTTCGAAAATGACTCATTGTGATGAGAAAAGCGTACCTATTATTGGTTGTTAGTTTTTCTATGTGACCATTTTGCCAGAAAAATTGAAACTTTATCATCCAAAGAGTTTTGACCATTTTACAGTATTAAACAAGAAAATTGTAATGACCTAAACTGTCTGTTCATGGAATATTGTAGTGTAACTTGTGCCAAAGTTTTGCCCAAAAAGTTACATCATAAGTAGATGCCAGTTAAAAACTATTTTTTCTCACTAGTATTCATATGGACAGAAAGAGATTGCCGTTGGTGGCATTTCTTGCTTATCACTGTCCACATAAACAAAACATTATTTTCACAAGTGACACCATCAAACTTAACTTCTATCGCGCCAAGTCCTTACTCTTACGTGCATACCTTTCTCAGCACAATACCTATCTGCTAATCAACTTGATTCACACACCCAATAAAAGCCTGTCCAAAAAACCTGTGCAAGTTTGCTTTTAATTTTCAACTACACAATCTTCCGTATGTAGTTGAAATGATCACTGCTGGTGTCTAATCGCAGGTTTTATCTTCAGGCAAGCTTTTCTGACAGATTCTTTCGAAGAGGGAACAGCACAATCGAGTTTCGTTTTTTTCAGAGCTCGTCAATACTGGCAAAGTCGGGAGATGAACTTTGGTCACGATTTCATGGGACATTCATTTTGACCACTGTTCCAATGACTTCATATTAAACGCAGCCGAGCTGAATCATCATTGAAAGTGAAACGGATATTTTTTTTGCACATCAGTTCCTTCAGCACCCATACGCTCTGCCAGTGCGACTTAAATCGATAGTCACATAGAACGGTTTATAGAATGGTCACAGAGAGTGAACTGACACACAATCCTTGACCTGCTTCAATGATATAAACCCGAAGATACCCAGTTCACATGGAAGGCATTTGTGCTTACCTTCTGTACATCCTTTGAAAGGCCAGTTGATGAAGCATGTTACTCATCATCAGAAGACTCGAAGTAGGGAATGTCCTGAGATTCGAAGCAGAAAAGGTTGCAATTTGTTGGAGTAGATGAACTAGGTTATATATATATACTGGGCAAGGAAAGGTTGCTATATTTTCGCTTTTTGGTTCAAGTTGTGGGCAAACTTTGTCAACTTCCAAGCTCTAACTTGACAGAATTTACTTTATACGATCTTGTCCGATAAAAAGGACTTTACAGTTTGGCAACAATGACATTCATTTCTGAGTAAACCATTACTGCAGTGAGCTGCGAGTGAGAGCTATGCCTTTCAAAGTCAGGTGACTCGCTCTTGCCCAGTACTTTGTCCATCGATGTACCCCTCGTTTTTTGTTCTCTTGCACATGATCATGAAACTGATGAACTTTGAATAGTGATAGATTTGAACCACTACTAATGTTCGGTGACGACCACTGTTCAAGTGGGTACTTGATGCAGTATGACATTCAGTTGACTGACTTCA
>LUCH01000245.1:0-47931 GCA_013368495.1 Paragonimus heterotremus | reverse complement strand
TCTGACCGAAATGGCTACTGCATCGCGGTCTGTCAGCGCTGGTCAAATGGCCAAACTGAATCAGTAGATGGCGAAAGTGCTAGATCCACGTATCCTGCATCAAATGGGAGGGATGTCCGGCTTACAGAATATGATGTGTCAGTTACAAGCAGGTGGTGGCTTTGGTGGACGTATGGGCTGAAAGCGCATGCGGCACGTGGCCTATTATATTTACGTCCGAAAGTCTTTCTCGTGAAATACAGCGATTCGACTTTTGTCCACTTTCCAACTTCCATTTACATTTGTACAGCTCTACCTATGTTGGTTTCTTTAAAGTGAGGAATTTATTTTGTCTTTTGTTTACATCAACATGAGTATGTGCATTCCCCCTCATTTTGAATCCCATCCCCGTCGCCAAAACGCATGCATGCTTTGAACATCATACGTAAACTTTTAGCCACAATGTTTGAGATGTACTAAGGCTTCCTGATCATATATGACAATTTGCTTTCTCACTTTGGTAGGAATTTCAGCTTATGTCTTTCGACAAGAGAAATTAAGCCTGAAATCCATCGAAAGAGAAGAGCTCTGAACTGTGGTTCATATTCTGCTGAGGCGGGCTGTATAGTCTATCTGAAAGTGAAGGTTGTCGTCAACTGTCAGCAGTGTATGACTTATACCGAGGAACCTTTTGACTGTTCAACGTTTATCATTAAATTGCTAATCGAGCGTAATGAATAGTATAGTTTCAGCTTAACCAAGCAGTTCTTATCTTGAGTCATCTATTAGAGTTAACACGATATTTGTTGTATCTCATCTTGACACGATCGGTCAACCTGAGCATCATTCATAAGTGAGGGTGATCTTTCTGCCCTATTGGATTTGAAGTCAATGAAGCACTTACCGGCAAATTTGTCTCACGAGAAAGCTGGCTAGAATTCCCGACTCAGACAAAGATAGATATTACCACGGAGTCTTAACCAGATCGAAACTTGAGTCTAATGGATCTTTTTAAGAAGTGTCTGCGAATTCTATCTGAATTCAAAAAACGTGATCAAATATTTCTATTTCAATTTACATCCATCGAATTTCGAATACTAATCGGCAGTTCTTCATGATTAATCCCTATTCTGAAAGTCACACTAAGATATATGACATCACCGAGTTTTATAAATGAATATAACCATATTCGTTCAGACGTGGTCATAAGCATCGGGTTTTACGTGAGTGCTGTATGAAACGCATGATTCTAAGTGTGATCTCTCAACTAATCCTTAGGAAATGCGTGAAACTAGTCTTCCAAATCAGTGGCGTCTTTGTGCCATATTTTTCGTCTTGTTTTGATTCATTCTTTCCAAAAACAATCTTTACCAAAACAGAGCAGACAGGTCTGGATTGTTTTGCACTTACATTGTAAAACAAAACAAGTTTTATTGTTTCTTACCAAAACTGCGTTCAGTCTTTAGGCACAATTATTAGAGTTTAAGAAGCACCCCTAGCACGGCGTTTGGCATTTTGGCATGGAATTCTTTTGAATCTCTGAAGTAAACAGCCAATGGCACGAACTGTATCAACAAAGTGTGGTGTGATTAGACGTAACGGTAGTGACGAGGGAACCTGTCGGGCAATCTTTATTCCACAATACTGTAATCCTAGATGCAAACTATGTAGATTATATCTATGCTGTATTACTATGGCTGGTTTTATGCAATATATATGGAAATATCACTCTATTAATTTGAAATAACGTGAGCTCAACAGAGCCTCTGCTCAACTACGTTGTTAACAACGAGGAAAAAAGTATCTAAACTTTAAATAGATGCTACCCGCAGTAGAGGATGCTTCAGAGATGACAGTGAATTGGACATATTTGCAGACCGAATGACCAAGAAGGCTACTGATCGTCTAAAACGGGTTGATGCCCAGAAACTTGATCCACTACCTGTGAAATCGAATGGAATCAACACTCTAATACTTCACCATGTAAAGTTTTTCTTATTTTCCATAAATAACGATGGTTCACGTTTGTACAACAGCACTTTTACATAAACTTTATATGTCGTTCAAAGTAATCAAGGCGTCTTTCTGATACAATACAACACTCGTGCGCATCAGTCTGTTCTTTCCACCATTTGCGCAATCAGTTGACGACACTACACGGATCTTTTACCCCACTTTTGCGTTCCGTTGTACTACAAGTATCGTCGCAGCTTCGATCGCGCCTCAGCAGTCTACGATAACTCCGTAATACCCTTACTTCTCAGATACTCGTAACTTGGAACACTGTAGTGATTATTCGGAATAACTGTGAACATCTTCTGCCAGTATTCTTTATAATTACCGTAACTTATTTGAACTGTGTAAATTTTCTGTTGTATTTGTTTACTTTGTTGTCACTGATAGCTTGGCGTGGTAAACTTGAATTTGTTCAGGTTATTCAGCCCAACAGTATTCACTCCAACTTATCTTTGTCTCATGAAGTTGAATCGAACAAAATTTTATCTTTTTGGATGTGCTTATTGCTAAACGTATGGATGGTACGTTACATTGCTTAGTTCACGAAAAAACGACATGAAGTGATCAATATCTTCAGTCTTCCAGCTTTCGTCTCATTGAATACAAACGGGGTTTGCTTGAGACAACGTTACATAGAATCAGGCACATTTGCACCCTTGATACACTGCAGAGAGAACAGGAGTTGCGGAGACGAATTTTACTAGCAAATGGATACCCTGACAAATTTATCCAGGCACATAACACGGTGAAGAAGAGCACTGAGCCCATACTGACAGCTCAAAAGTAGGATATTTTCCTAATCTGGCCATCCAAAGGTGATTATGTAGCCAACGACATAAAGCACAAATTAAAGTGTGCTCTGGCTCGAACATATTCGACTTCACAGTTGAGCTTATTTCAAACCATCAAAGAAACGGTTCTTCGCAATCGCTGACGTAGTTTGTCAAATTGTTCTGTCTCCCATGTTGTGTACCAGTTTACTTGCAATTGCAATGACGTATGTTTTGGTAGAGTAGACCGACAGCTATTGCGACGAGTTGATGAACACATCCCAAATAGGTTGAAACAACTGATGAATCACCACCCTTAAGTTAGTGCACTGACTGCTCGAAATCCAACCTCATCGACTGCGAAACAATTTGTGATGGCACATAACCACGTTCATCCATTCAGTTCATTCAGGATATTGTTGGGCAGTCGAAACCCGAAGTTATCCGATTTCTGCGAAGCGATGTGCATCAGAACTTACCAGCCGTCGTTATCTGTACAATAGTGGTGGAGGCAACGTATCTTATTCCTATGGTCGTGATTACGTAAAAAATGGTGTGCTCATGGACGTGTCTAGTTCTCCGTTTGCTCTTATCTGTATGATTTGTATAATTGTCATGTCTAACGTTTGCGACTGATGAGGGTAAATGAAATGTTAACATATCGCAACATATGTCTTCTTTCTCTTCTGCTGGAACCATTCAATAACTTGTTATTAACCATTAAAACCTCTTCTCATTCTATAGGCGTGCGATACCACATCGTTTAATTTTATCACCTCCAATGCACACAAATGACTTTCTAAGAAACTACATCTAAACTCATGTATTTCTTCAGACTTTCGAGACTCAGCTGTCCTATTCTGACGTAATTTCTAGGATCAGACTTTGTGTATTGGCTTGAACCTTTTGAGATTATTCACAGTTCAAGTGACCTAATACTACACTGGTATAACACACATTTCTAATGTTGTATACAAATTCGTCGTCACAACTGTCATCACAAGTGTCCCCATGGCTAAACATGTTGTAAAGAGAGAAATACCTTAGATTTGGGTCGAAATTTACAGCTGTTTTATCTGTAGATTATGGAAAAATAATCCATAAATTAGTTGAAGGGAGAAGAATCAACAACATAAGTTTGCTTAATTCATCGGGTAATACTTTGCTGCATTTTTGAAATCGCACATCACAATCAAACTATTCGCCACCATGTCAAGGGATAGATTTGCACATATACATAGAAGTGCATTGTAAATACACCAGTTCGATTCGAGTTCGTTACTAAGGCAATGACAAACTGATAAATGTGCTCACACTGTTAACAGAGGTTGGGAGTGTGTAGCGATCGACTGTTCTTAGTCCTGAAAACCAATCGAAATGTTCCGACAGCATTCACTGGATGACATTCATTCAGAAGGTGTTTCGCAGCCGACGAAGCTCGCAGTCGGTTTCGTGTTAATTGCGTAATCGGCATGACACTTTGACCTGCCATGCGTTCAATCCCCTTCGGTAGAGATCGGTCAAAGTTAGCGAATCCATAGGCGGTGAATAGGTCTAACTGGAATCCCTGTCTTCTATCAAACTCAGTATAGTATAAAATGACACAGTGGTCAGTCAATATTCTAACCCTGTGAAAGCAAAGACGCAGGGCAAATTTGTTTAAGAATTTTTGAACTGATCATTTAGCTCGAGGGTAGCAATCTTATCAATAAACTGACGTGCTCAGTTGACATTCAGTCACTTCACCAGTGGCTTGTTACAGTCAACGGTTGACTATTATTGTGTGTTCGTCTAAACAAGTCGCATTAGATTACCTGTCTCCGCTGAGTATTTTATGCAGAACTGCGATGTCGCTCACAGAAATGTCCGTTTTCGTTGTCTGGTACATTCTTGCTACCAAAGAAAGCGAGGAGTTAACTAAGGCCAACAGAAACATCTCTTAGCTGATTCTACCTGAATGGATAGAAGTTGTCTACACGTGTCTCGTGTATGTCATACTATAATAGTTACTTCAATCGTACACTGATATTCAGTCAATATAAATTGGCTGAACACAGATTAGGTGATAGTTGCGCATGATTATGCCATAGACAACGACGTCAGACCTTACGAACGAAAACTCGAACTCATTCATTGCAATGCCTGATCTCTAATCCGACCAACTCGTTACGTAATTATGTAATCGGAACCCAAAATTACTCGCGCTATCCCCAAGCCATCAACAGTGAATAAGTTCCATCCGTCACAAATTGCTGACCCAGCAGTTTGCCTATATATTTTGCTCCGTTTGGTGTAAAATCCAGTGATAGCTGTTCATTTTGTTTGTTGTTATCTGCTCGTTGAGTACGTTTTTGGAGGTCTCTGTTTGCTACTGAAGAGCGTAAATGAACTACTAAAATATGGCGAGATCCATGTGTTCTTCACTGTATTTGACATCTGTAGGTGGTTTTGCGTGCGTATATACTGTACAAGTTTGCTTTCGCTGGTCTACAGGAAGCCAGTCGGCTGGATAACTCATAACACCTTATTGCACTTCCGACTAACAATCTTATGCCGTGAATCAGCGAACAGATTAAGAAAAGTAGAACATTTTAACACTGTCTTAAACCCAGTGGTTGTTGTCATAATTTACCCTCAGTGCGTATCGCCTCTAGTCCAGGTCAATAAATGAAAACAGCATACTGTCAGCTTCTTCAATCATTCTGCTAAAAGCAGACTTCCAGTATATCAGAACCGGATAATCAAAACTGAGAAGCCCGAATGGCATAAAAACAACGCGTTGAATTGTTGTTTCACCAAGTGGCAGTCAACAAAAACTTCGACTTAGCCCAGTGAAGTTTATACACAAGCTTCCAAGCACATTATTATTTAACCGTTAGAATTTTGGTGTGGAGTTTTGACATTTTTCACAAGCTGGAGGCGATCATAATGCCTTACGGCTAGGTTGAATATCAACAAGTACAAGTGAATTGTCAGCCGAAGGTAAAGAGGCAAACCTTTTCTCTGACATTTGACCAGAGACAACAGTCATTGTAATTGTCGGAATTAGCCCTAGAAATGGTACTCGGACTGAAACCTCCCACGCAAATGTTTAAGAGAAGACCTCGTATTGGTTTCAGTAAGCAGTTCCTATTCATGAGACAAGAAGCCACATTCATAGATATGCACCAGTGTTCTTAAAAAATTAAGGTCTGCCATTGGCTGATCGTATTGACACATACAAAGTCACAAACTGCAGGTTAACTGGTGCAATACAGAACAAAGAAATTAGCGAGACAGCTGCAATCAATTGTGGGTGATGTTCAAATTGATATTAACGAGTAACGGAAGGCATAACTTAGAGGCTGTTCGTTTGTTTGAGATGTTTGTCAAGATAACTCTTGTTGGACAAACCTTCATCTCATGTCGGTTTCATGCAGGTTGGAGGTTGTTTAACCGTAACTTTTTGGTCTAGGCACGAATAATAACAACGAGACTCGTCAGATTAGAATCATCCAATCGGGCTGTAGTAAGCCTGACCACTCAATTTTTTTATTTAACAGTCTGAGGTTTTTCCACTTCGCCTTTCTTATTACTGGGAATAAAATGTTAACTATCTCAACTCTCTCAACATCATACCCCACTTTCTGGTTTAAATGAGTGTGAACAGAGGAGACATACGAACAGTTACCCATACTTGGACATTTCTGGTGTCAACAAAGTGTCCGAATTTACTTAAACTGTCGAGTTTAATGGTTGACCTATTCGATTTTGCGTCTTACACCTTTGTTCATGATGAAACTGGAATGAAAACACATTCACTGTACACGTTCGTTTCCATAGAAAGTGGTTAGCCAATACCGGACAAATGAACCGTAGAAGGTATGCTACAATTTTTCAGCTTATAAATCATCAAGAGGTCACAAGTCCAGTGATGCACACTGTGATATACGAGATGTGCACTCCGTCTGCCGAAAATGTTAAAGACGCAAGATCCACACTCGCCACTACAAGCGCGCCGTATTCAAAAGACTTACACCTATGGTGACGTAATTGTTTGGTGATGCAACGATAGTAGTTGTGATTAGTTCGGCTGTCTGGAAGTGGCAAGTTGTCATTGCGTGAGAAAGACACGTCAACGAAGGGGCAACAAATGCTTTGCATGTAGACATACTAACCCTGTTACGTATTGTTTGTTCGTAAATAACAAAATTTAAGCACTCTCATTTCAGAGTCCCCAACAATGAGATATTAAAAAGTTGAGTCTACTTTGGCTTTATTGGTGGAATACATACTGGGGTACTGTTATTCCACATAAAATCAGCGTTGTTCTTTTCCCTCGTTTTAATGTCTTTGAGAGCTAATTTGTCTCTACACAATTTCTTTCGCCCAGTCTACTCAACGACTGTTTAGGTTTCTGTCGTGAAGCCAACCAATAAATTCTATCAGTATTTTGTTCATCAGACATGATGACTTTCCCTAGACACACGCTACTTAGCCGATTCAAGCAACTATTCTCCAAAAATCCCCAATCATATCCCTCCCGGTAAAAGTTCTGTATATTCAACGGAGGATAAGTGAAGTCTCATCTTGCAGGCGTTTCGTTACCTATGGTGATGCTTGTTAATAGACATTCTTTGATAGCTGTCACCGTAAAAGTCTTCAGTCATTTCAGTGTACCGACGATCTCCTCAAAACCATTCAGGGCAATCAATTTAGTTTTGATCACAAGACTAATGGCTTACTGGCAGTTATCATAAAATATTTAGATAAAATTTAGGTTGGGGAAAGTAAGAAAGATCTTAAAATAATTGATGTGGGATAGCTTGGTAAAACCTAGTGGTTTACTTCTTATTGGCCAAACAAAACATTAAAGTTATTTCACATTTTCGAACTTCAAATGTAATAGTACTTCATTCCGTACAGGTGAAGTTATTCCCACCATAATTTCAGAAGGTTTAAGCAGTCCGTATGGATGTTTATTGGTGGTCACACTCCTTACACGTAAACAAGTACCAGCTACTCACCCACAGTGGCAGAAACAAAATGCTCTGAGCAAATATCATTACAAATTACTCGCACTGATTATCAGATTATAAATTCCAAATACGTTTCTTACAGATTCTGGCTAATTACACAGTTCTAGGCACTTCTTAAAATTTGTCAAACTGTAATAAGCATTTACGAGGGGTGACAACAATTTTGTTCCGAGGGGACCAAACCTTCATTTCGTAATTCCACGACAATGACCGATCGTTCAAAACCAATGGTCATTTCTTGCCTGTCATGTAAGGACCAAGTTACCAACGAGATAGCTAGGCCAAATCTTCCGAACACAAGCGAATTTGTTTACCCCATATCTAAATTTATTGTGTGTTCAACGTTTGTTCGTTACCGTTATCACTTTAGGGGAGTAGTTTGCCCAAGTTCCCTTTGCCTTTTCACACCTAATCTCCTACCTTTTGCTGCCAGGCCAATTCTATTGGGAGAGCCAAAGTGCGGGCATCATGAACGAGTCGTCAGTACCTCTAGAAGTGGTTTTGCAATTGTCAGAATGTGACCATCTCAAGCTCACTTGGCAGTCATCTGATCGGCAATGACCAACGAATTAAACCAGATGAAATGTTCTGAATCATTTACGCCATCTACCCAGCCTATTTCAAATCGGTTAGAATGGAACAGTTATCAACAACTGAGGCAATCGCAACCAGACTGTACGGTCCATGCCTACGAAAGCAGAAACCTTTGATACGAACCGTTCACCTTCCTTGACTCTCCATTCGAAATCTAATTGTAACCTGGTCACATGTGAACTAGCAGATGCTAACACCCATGGCTTGGATGTACGTCACTTTTTCATATATGCAGTAACACAACCGTCTCCCTCAATTGGATTGCCATCTGCCCAAACCCGTGAGATAATTAGCGACCCACACGATTTGTTTAACTGAATTATGTATAACTCATACATATCTATACATATGCTTAAAAAGGTTTTATGAGAATATTTGAAAAAGCTGTCTACATAATGGGGCTTTCTTTGCGCTGAACATAAAATCCGTTATTATTACAAATAATTTAAATCACTGACCTTCTATTAAATATTTTCGTAGTACCATGCTTCCTCTAACTCCACGCAGTCTGTGTCAAAATTCTTACGAAAACTCTAAAACCCTTTGCCTGACACAATTCCATCAATACATTTGCAACAGCTCAATAGTCAACAGCAATTAACTAGGCTTCCACCATTCAATCACAATTTTTACTACATCCAGCATCAGAGTGAAAAGATGCTAGAAAATTCATAATTTTTTGGAGTCATTTGGTGAAATGTTTGAATTCATTGAATGTATGTGTTTTTACAATGTTTTACGCCGGCCATTAATTTCGTGCGAATGTGTTTTACCGTGTGAAACATGCCCCTCGACCCCATGGTATCGGTCGAGAAGAATGTCGAACGTTTCAAAACCAATAACTTGATTAGAAATTTCCCACAATTATTGTCTAAGAAAAAAGGTTTTATAGCAACTTCTTTCATTGGTTATAAATTATAAGCCAGTATTCAAGATAACCTGCGACAATTTAATTTGATCCACTAACCTATGTGAATGAATCCCAAAACTATACCGAGATTATCCACACATGGGGGAGTGAATACAAAATCCTTTGAAAAGAACAAACTAAAAACGACCGAACTATGGATGACTCATAAGCTAATGTTGTTCAACAGGCAGTCTCACTTACAACAAAAATCTACCAGGTTGTTTCATTTCAACAACACAAGTGAAATTGAACAATTGTGCCTGTGTCGTAGATTTATTGAAACTGATTGACCAATGGTCAGTAGAGAAATATAGCACGGTTAGTGTCAGAAACGATATGAGTTCACACAGGTTGAACAACACCTACAACTGATAACATCTGTCGCATTCCCAAAGACACTCCACTCGGCCACTTCCGAAAAATAGGAGCGTTATAGTCGAGTGTCACTCTCATTAGGGCACGTCAGTAGTGCATATACTTGCCACTACCAGGACTAAAAATCCGGCCACACTGTTCATGTGGCAATTGTGTTGACTATTGGGCCATCGACCTCACATTAGGCTTGACCGAATTATCACATATGAAAGCTCAACCACTTTCGTTTGTGAGTAATGATCATGTTGTCCGATCGTCTCCAAAGAAGACGCAGTAACTTTGTATTCAGTCAGATAAATGATTCGGATTCCAAAGCAACATTAAGTGACAATAGTTAATGCTTCAGATTAACCGGATCAATATTCAATACTTTGCTCACTTTTCATTCACTTCCGTATTTCCGTCCTCGTAGGTTTGGCAAATCCAGGTTCTAGTGGGTTCTTCAATGGTCATGTTTGGATGTCTCTTGGATTGAACGAATTCAACTCCACTGATTCAAAGGCGCATCGGTTTCCACCTCCTATGATTTTCATTCACGGTAATTTACACAGAATCCCCTATACAACAGCCCGGGTACTCTGATACCAATCGTATCCCAAATGTTTGCTTGCATCTCGAACAAATGGGTCTCTGGTCTTGTTATCATTAAACCTATTTTTGCTCCATTTTGCTACCGTGTCTGTAATTGTATTAACGGAGAGCGGAAGTTATCCTAAATTGCCATGTGGTTGATAATCTGCCGTCTCAGTGGTCACCTTCATTCAGTACGAGTGTAGCTTTTATCCGACAGGAAGAGATTTACGGTCCATTACGTTTCAAGATTCTTTGTCAATCTTCACTGTATTCTCCGTTTTTTTTCGTTCAAATGGCTTTCCGACGATAAAACGTTGCTTTAGTTGCGAACTTTTGGAGTTCCTCACACACCACTTACGACCCGTTATCCGAGAGTATGAATCAAGGTATGTCAGTTCTCGCAAACTTAACACAGTGAATATTTATCACTGTGGTAATATGAAGCTATTCAGTTTAAAGCTCATCACCAGATTAGTCTACCAACATCGACTTATTTGTTTTCAAAGTCAGCCATTATCTGACCAGGAATTTCTAAAATCTCTGTTGATAGTGTAAGTTGCTTTCTTTGGGTTAAACCATGATTCCTTCACATTACTCAGTTTAAAACAGAATTCATAATCCTGCTTTTAACCCCAGAAAAGTTATTTTGTGCCTCCTCTATAACCATTCTCCTCAAATGACAATGTGAGCCGCCTCTGTATGTTTTCACTGGCAGCATCTCATCATCATCATCGTCATAGCAGCCATGATTCTAAACAAACAGTGCTGTGTCTCGGGCCGCCGCTCACCTCAACAGTGACGTGGAGTATCCTAGAAGAAAACGTTACCAGGGAGGTTGAACATTATTAAATAAAGACTAAACGGTAGAACTAGAAGTGGTATGGATATACAAGTATATATACAAGTATACAAGTATAAAAATGACTGTGACTCACCGCTATCTCGGATAGCGTCCATAACCAGCGGTTTGAGCGATCACGAGGACCCCATCCAGGCAGGCGACACCTATCCACTTTGCTCAATGGAGCAGTCAAGGTCTTCATATTTCGTGACCACGTTGTTGGTTGACCACCACGCGATTTTACCCAACTGTTGGTGACCTCAGCATATAATGCCCGGTACGGTAAACGATTAGCTGGAATACGAAGTACTTGACGCAATCATTGCAAACTGTGAACCATGATTAGTTGACCAATTGATCGCGCATCCCGAACATTCCGGGATACGCGCCGGCGAACGGCCACATTGCTCACGTGATCATTCCACTTAATATGGGCCGATTGGCGGAGACAACGATGGTCAGACACAGAAAGCCTGTTGATATCTTCTTTCTGGACAGGCTACGTTTCCGAACCGTGCAGCAAAATGGAACTGGCAGCGTCTAATGAATGACAAATCGTTCTCTACCGATTATCACTTCCTTGCCCAGGAATAAATAATCAGGATCACTGTAATAAACAACAAAGCTGACATGGTGTACTTCTCTTCTCTTCTTGCGGCTGCTGTCCATTTGTCTCGACAGTCTTCCTCAATAGTATATCACATGCTTCGCCTTCATCAATTCATCGTTATATTTTCTACAGATTACACTGCATTCTGGCTTAGCCATCGTTCCAAACTCAATATCCATTTCTTTTGGATCGATTGCACGGAGAGGCACATGTCGGCAGTTGATAAAATGTTTTCTATGGACCACTTGTCAGTTGTCAGAGTGCACAATCATTGTTACTACCATGGTACCTACAACCCCACAAACAGTTGTTTTTGAACTCACAACACGGGTTTGAATATTCGAATGGCAATAGTTTCAGCATAGTTCAATGTTCACCTGTGTGAGGTTGAGTAGGTAACGCAAAATGCTGTTGAGGGATCACACAGACATTGCGGCATTAGAATATGACATGCGATGGATGATTGCAGGTTCCTGATTTCTATGCGTGACCTGCTTATTTTGACCAACTTCGGGATGTGTCCCATGACCATGGTTCTCAACTGACGCTCACTCTTGCAAGATTCAAACAACCTTGGTTTGCAGCAAGCACTCGCGAAGATGCGGTGAAATTTGTCGGGAGATAAATCCCGTAATATCAGCCCACTGTCTTTATTGAAATCCTCGACGGTAAAAGAATGTTTCTAAATGTTTTCTGCTTGAATGCACAATGTGTCTATTATGTCAGCCGTCAGATCAACATTTATCGAAATGCGTCTACTTTGCATACAGTCTTCTCTCTGTTAGCTGGATTAAACGCGTAACATACGCAAATATTTTCGTTTCTTCTCCAAAATTTCTGTATTAAGAAGCTTCACTCCAAAGGGCGTGGGGGACTTTTCTACTTCGAGGCGCGCGCCGTTTTGCTGTGGGAACCAAAAGCAACACTTGCGTCAATCAATATGTTTACCTTCTATAATGGACATTTTCCACAGTGGACCACCCGCGGAAGTGCAAAATCGTGATGCAATAAAATTGGAGTGCTTTTGGCTCATTTCCTCCGTTTTCTAGTACTAGCTGTTACTCTTTGTAACGGATATAACGGTTTACTTTTCACGTAAGTTGACTAGCTGGGAACCAGATCAGTAGGTCATCCCCTTCAGACATGACAATTCTTCTACGTTTTCTTAAATCGGCAGTCCTATTGCAGTTTTCTTTCCGGGTGCACTTTAAGGAGTTCAGTGGTAAGTAAGAATCGTTGAAAATTCTTTTTTTTTGTCTGCCTTCATTGCACTAATCAATACATCTTTAGACTAGCATTTTCAGATTCTCGGCAGGTTCGTCAGTCCTTCATCCACATATTTATAAGACAAGTGTACCGTAACCGATTACTATGAACTTAACAGAGATTGATATTTTCATCTGGAGAGTTTAACTCAATAAAGTATGTATAACTATCGTAAGCAACCAACTACGGCCCCAAATGCCCTCAGACCATCTGATTCTTTCTCCAGCTCTAACTAACAAAATCTTTTTAAAAAATCACCCAGATATTAAAATCGGCTTGGTTCAACTTGTCTACCCATAAACCACATGTGGAATGTGAAGATGTGTTCTGGAAATGGAGTCATTACATGTAACTCACCAAGTACACTTTGCAGCTTATTAGGATGAAGTTGCTGAGTTATACCATTTGATCAGGTCTTGTAGCACGTTTACGTACTTATCCACAGACCGTTGTTGTTTCTGAGGGGTCTAACTAGTCCAGTTAGTTTCGTCGCCCGACAGAGACATAATTTTGTAAGTTTTACCACTATTGTTTTAAAGTCTCCTTCAGCTTCAGTGGTTTTGAAAGTGAGCTTGAAAACATCTATTCTACTTACAACTTTGATGGACGGTAGGGACATTGTGAGCTAAAACCGTTTCTATAATTCTAGCAACTTAGGCCATACATCACATTCACTGTAATAATGCTTACATCATTGCCGATTTTCTGGGAGTTAGTCTAAGTTAATCAGAGCGGTAATCGCTGTTTGTTCAATGAAGCTCATTTGAATCCTGTTTTCCGAAACCTCTTCGTCTTCTGACATAATGTTTGGAACCTCAGTCTACTAGAACAATCGTCCTCAGTTAGTCAGGTAAATCATCATGTTGCCAAAGCTGGTCCAGTCAGACTGAGTGTATCAATAAGCAATATTTGTGGTGACCGCCTGTTCTATACGTATCTTGTCCTAAGAAGCTATTAAGAGCCGTTCCCCTGAACCACAGGAGATTTAAATTACGTAATTTGTGACAATAGTGAATGACGGAAAAAGTCGAAAGCACGGGTTTTGAAAAACTTATTTCAAATTACCCAGATTTCGTGTTATGAACAATCAATGAAAATGTTTACGGTAGCACATCAACTAATATATTGGTTAATTCTCAATTGGTGAACCAAATTGGAATGAGATTCACAAGAATCTTTGAAAGTGTGCAGAAATAAACTTTACACTTTGCCTCCAAAGGTTAACAAAAAGTTGTCCGAGATCCAAAAATATACACATAATGTTACCTATAAGATAAAGATTGATCTTCCATATACCGTGTTCATTAAATTCACTGACTTCTACTTGAACGACTTTGTGTGGCGGGATCGAACAGAAAATGTGAAGTACAATCAGGAAATCTTTTTTCGATTTGGATGGGGCTTTTATTTTCTGAAGAACTGTTATGTGAGTTACTTGAAGTAAAAAATTCTATGAGTGAATGGTAAAATTTTAAAATCCAGGGCTTCAGAAATTTTAATGGTTAAACTGTAGATCTGCCTATGTGGTTCGACAAAATCTAAACTGAGGAGTAGTCAAAGATTTAGTTAATTTCAAGTTGAACATCACTGGCATTCGATCGCAACTGTTACATTGCCATAGACTTTCCAGTCATTCACTTTCAAAAAGAGGCACCAGATTTGATTTTTGCCCTAGTTAGAGCTCATTAGTAGAATATATCTTTCCCATGGTTAGAAATAGAACTCATCAGTGATCTAAAATATCGCTTAGTAGGTTTAATGACACCGGAGATTACGATCTGCTTAGGAGGTCCTAATCGCAGGGTTATCGATTGGAGTTAGCAGACAATAACTGTGTCTCCATTTCGAGACGATCGGGCAACCTGATCATTATTTACAAGCGAAAGTAGTTGAGCATTCATACGTGATAATTCGATCGTGCCTAATGTGAGGTCAGTGGCGCAGTGGTGAACACGGTTGCCTCATGAAAAGCGTGGCCGGATTTCTAGTCTTGGTAGTGGCAAGTATATGCACTACTGACGAGCTCTAATGAGAGCGACACTCAAGTATAATGCTCCTATTTTTCGGGAGAGGCCGACTGGAGTGTCTATGGAAATGCGACAGTCTCGATCAATTGTGGGTGATGTTCAACCTTAAAAATCTCCACTGTTAAGCCTCGAAGGGCAATTATCGTTTTGCAGAAATGTTGAATTATACAATTCGGACCAAAGTGAGGCTGGGTAAACTTTTGTGACAATATAATTGAAGAACTGTTCTACTTAGTAACCTGGATTTAATGTTCTGTATTTCTTTCAGACTATTGCTTAGCCTTTTATTTTGCAAGGTAAATGTGCATCAAACATGGGAACTAAGTTATCAGTCAGATGTTTCTAATCTAACTCTACTGTTTTGCGGAAAAATTGTTCAGATTTTGTTTCTTCAATAAAATCGTCTTCTGACATGTTAGGGTAAACATTGTAGTGCAGACTACTATCCAATCCACAGGATGTCTTTCCTTGCCAATGAATTGTTTATGTGTAACTTTATTGGTATAGATTACGCTGGCAGTGCAGATGATCACCACACAACCACTGTACACACATACGGTTGGAGCTGCCTCTCGTTAACGTAACAATCTTTGTTTAACTACAATAGCTGCGTATCTTCTTCTGGAGGTTGTCTCTCAAAACCTGTTGCCCATTAACCAATCATGCAGTTTTTAATTGAACCTATTCCTGGGCATCTTTATAACAACACGCGCATGCTAGATATGCCGGTATGGAGCCGTAGATTGGTCGAACAACCGGCCTAAGACCTACCAGCACGTATACACTATCAGCGAACGGCTTGCCAAGGATTTTTATGACACAATCGCATATCGGACACTGCACAGGTAGACTGTGGCAGAAATAGACAGCGGCGACCGCCCGGTATTCTTGCATGTACGCACGGTGCGTGTGTGAATGCTTGCTTTAGCCTATTGATCAATTGCCATATAGCACCGGGTTTGGAAACGCACCAGCACGGACTAGCCACACGTGTTTATCCTAACCGAATCGAATTCTCCACGGATGGGATAGCAGAAAGGCTTGTTCTTACACCCGAACCGTTGGTTCGAGTTTGTTTTTGTGTACTTGCGGAATGCATGCGTGCACACAGATGTGTTTGTGTGTGCTGTTTGCGTACGTATGTGGTGTTGTTGATGGTGGTGCAACCGATATGTTTTTTTCCAATCGGGATGGCACGAACGGAACACAATTGAAATGTGTACAACGCTATTCCGGATAAAAATGAGCTCCGGAACGCAAAGTTTGGTGCCAGCGCACATGGGCACATGAGCGCAAGTGCACATGCGTGCATGGTTCGAAATGGGGTCGTTCGGGGATAATCGCTCTTGTATATCACAATATCTTTCCGCCATCCCGCCCGGCTGTCCCTGTCCAGGGACACACGACAGTATGACAAAAACTCAAGGCTTTTTGGGCCTCCAGCACACATGGAGCACAACGAACCGGCCACCGAACAATGAGGTGGGGGAGGAGCGTGACGGTAAGTAAACCAAATGACATTGTGAAATGCCAGTACCTTCTGACATGACCACATACTTTTACATACGATTGTGAATAAAATCGACTGCAAGAACTTGCATATGAAGATGTATTTCGTTTTAGGAGAAGAACCGGCGCAATTTTGTTTGCTGTCTAGGTGTACACGTTTTTTTTACAGCGGTGACATATAAAGAGCTATTCATTTTTCTCTTGTGCACGTATTTCAACTTAGCCGCTTGTGTTAACTGCCATCAGGTGTGTACGATTATTTAGAAGACAATCAAAAAAACGCGTTTTTCGAAAACTAATTTTGCATTAAGTTAATCCAGTAACGAGCCCATTGACTTATTTAGTAATTACGACGAGAAATAAATCCGCTGTCAATATTTGATAGTACAATTTGATCATAGTATTATGTTTTGTTAATCACTTGTGTATAACTAAATTCGTCAACCCTCAAAAACATGTTTTATGTAATCTTTCTATCTTTCTATCCAATAAAGTCAATTTTCTGCTCATCACAGAATGTAGTCAATGACCACGGGTGAAAAGTCTATGATCACAGGTCGAACACTTAGTGATGATGTATAACTAGAACGAAAAAGCCACAGTACCTGCAGTCAAACATTCCATCTACAAACTCGTCTAGAAAAATATTATGTAATTTACATGTGAAGTTACACTTTTCATGTAAATGATTTTCAACTTGTATGACATTCCTTTAGTGTGAATGGATATAGTCTACCTTGTCACAAGCAACGCTCGTGAAGTTAGTGTCCAAGCTAATAACGCTGGTAACACACATGGTTGTTGGTTCGATCCCAGATTCAGAATATTTGTACCTAATAAGTTCAAACGAGAGTGAAGCATGCCGTCGAATGTTAGTTTGACGGGAAGCACCAGACATTTTTCAAACAACCCATTTATGCTTGTTTCTGATGTGTTTGGATAACCTCGTCATAACAACTTGAGATGAAGACATTTCATGGCCTAAGAAACTAACTCTTAACAAAGTTTTGAAAACACATCAGTAAGCTATTTTTTCCGCACAGAATTTGTTGACTTTACTGAAACCGAATGAAGGCTTCTCCTAAATATATTCATCAGTTTAAACAGTAACAAAACAAATGGCGTTGTAGATCCAGTTTTTAGTTTGAAAGTATGAAAACCCATGTTTTTTGTCCATATGTTCCATTGAACTGTATCGGTACTGGGCAAAACTTTTATTACGTATTACTGCTCTTAATACAGTTTCATTCCCACTATTGGAATTTTTTAAAATAAAATGACAATCTAATAAAGAGGCTTTTGAAATATTTGATACAAACTTGCTTTTGCCAAACACAATTACTTCACCTTGCACTACAAACGTTACAGTTACACTTGTAGCAGGTACTATCTTTTTTCTGTAACACTTTACACAAGTCTGGTGTAGATATCTAGTTTGGCTCATAATATTTCAGTAGGATCGATCAATAACTCAACTTGGTTTATTCAAAACTACCTTCGTATTCAGGCAAATTTACCGAAAATTACCATGAATGTTTGAGGGGTGAGTAGCGAATCAAACAAATAGACTGTCTCTAAATTCGTGAGGCGCAACTTTGTTACATTTAAATAGGTTGTTGACAAAACCTAAAAACATCAATATTCCTCATGTTGAACCCCACTGCTTTATTGGAGAATCCGTAAAATTTTAAATCCTATTCAAAAGTGAAATGTATGCATACATCTGAACTCGTTTCTATAACCACTTGAGGAATGTCCAATGTGGTATGTGTGTTCTCTAACTCTGCATCCCTGAGAGAGAACAATGTACTCAGTTTGTTTAACAACTCGCATGCAAATATTTCAGCTAATCAAGAAGCAAATTTGAAAAGTACAGAAAATCTCTTTGATCTTGAATTAAAATGCGATAAACTCTATCCAACGGTCCTATCAAAAAGCACTTTTGTTTGTCAGATAAAGGCAGCTAATCTATAGCTGCAACCTCTACTGAATCGAACTACGGGTTTAAAACACAAAAGTGAGCCAGTCTTTGAAACTCGGTTTCGAAACCAACATGTTTTTCAAGTTTCGTGGTATACAACGGCTAATAATCACAGTGGAGAACGCAGTTTCCGGCAGTTTAATTGGGGTTTTGACAAAGCATCGCCAGGAAACGACGGAACAAAATTTCGAATTTTTAGTCATTGCTTTCTGATTAAGATGGCACTAGCGTTCAACTTTTCAGTTGATTGCGCACAGATAAATCAAAGTACACATCAGAAATTACGAGATGAACGATTGCTGACAAGTTCACAATAGTCGTTCTTTATCATAAGCTTGAGTGATCGTAGACCAAGGAAGGTTTAGTGTCTTCACAAACTTTTAAAGATTGTACTCTCGAATGTTGATGGAGTCGGCAAACTTCAACGTTCGAAATCTTGCCGAATTAGGCCCGTTGGTATGTAGTCTTAAGATGATTTGAAGTACAGTTTCCTTTTAAACAGAACTCAGTAGTAATCTGAATTCTATTGAAATATGAACAGGCCTTCCAAAAATGTTACACTTCGTGCCATAAAATTTCAACCGTTGCACATTCAGTCAGCGCTCGATAGCATTTGAGGTTCTGGGGGTAAATATTAGCCTTGTTTTGACTCTAAACTAAATGTGTTTATTTTTTACTGTGTTCACTAGAAATGGCGCCCAAACTCTTCAGAAGTAGCTATCGTCGAATCAGCTGCAAGATATGTATGATCATTACCGTTCACTCAGTTAACACATACCTTAATGATCCAAAGGGATGGACATTGTTGGTACGGTTCACCATTGTGAGCACATTTACCACATACACACTTGTCATAACCTTGGTACGTTAGCAAAACTGGCTACTATCATACTAGTTGAACTCAAGAAGAACAACCTAAAGTTGAAAGTCCTCCCACTCAGTTAGAAGTTGTTGGTTTAACTGATTAAGTCGTGAGTTCAATTCGTACTATTTATTCATGTTTTACTTGAGGCATCCGAAGCTTTTGTTCAATTGTTTTCATTTGTTGTCGTTCTTTGGTATCTGACAACATCCGCGTCAGAACCTGACATTTTTTTACATGCCACATCTTCAACAGTTACATGAGAACCCAACTCGTGATACAGAAGCGTCAACGTAACAAAAAATTCATTGAATATGGAGTTTTATTGAATGTAAACGTGACTGTGTTGGGAGCTTCAATTTGGTCAACGGATAATTAGATTTAATCATGATTGCCAAAAGTGGATCACACTTTTAAATGTGGTTACCCTACAGACAAGCTACTCACCGGAACTTACTATATTATCACGAAATTATAAACCCATCAATGTGTGAAAACAAGTAAAACAATTCTTTTGGAAACTTACAGCGGCCTCTTTTGAATCTCTAACATTTTCTGTTACCGCAACTTCATACAGGGACAGTACAAGACATATCCAGTTTGGTCCCGCTGTACGTTAAGTTCCCCGGTCTGAAACATTATGACGTGTTATTCACTAAGAAACGATTCATTCCTCCCCACTGACTTAAATCGTTTATCTGCAACTATTTCAGGAGTAAAATCTTACTGTTTCCAAGACAGACAAGTCGAACAGTTGATTAATAAATCGCCTGTGATGTAAATTACTGACAGTTTAATCAAAGAATGTTTGTTGACTCTCAGTTACACTAACAATGTTAATCGCTTATTATACACTGGATTAGTGAACATACATTATGAAGTATATTTAGTTCGCGCAAATGATGACTGCAAATAAACGACTAACGTGGAAGCAAGACAAAGGTTACTGAATGAAACAGCTGAAAGCACTAGGTAATCCGGATCATGAGTAATACTCACAGCCAAACGCAAGACAAGTACAGCCTGACGGCCGATTGTTTTTTTTTAGCACAGTGAACCGAAGGACCACGACTAACCTGTAAATTTTCCGTAGCCGGTCAAACAGTGTTGATGGTGACTGCCAGTAGTTCGATTTCTTGCGATGAACCATGCAGCCGTATATTCTGCTTGACTTTCATTCACCAATTCGGTCACAATGTTACCAAATATTAACACGTTACTCTACAGTTGGTCCATCTCCTGTCTGCCGTGCTTAACCCTAGGCTGCGTGCATCTTTGATGTTCGCTCCGCTAGAAATAGTCAAATTTTATTCCTCATTGCCGTAGCTGGTCGGAGCCTTGGAAATACCGTTTATGATTCGGACACTCGTGAATGATTTTCCAGATGTTTCTTTGTAAAACGTTGCAGACACAAAAACAGACGATTGTTCCATACAATGTAGCACTTCTAAGTTGTGGAACTAAACTAAACTCCACATCAATCAAAATCTCGTCTATTGTCCAGTATGTCTAGTATTTTCAAATGTGATACTCTCGTAAAGCCTGTCCTGTCAGATCAGGACGGAAAATATTGCTACGGTAATTAAACGCGTAACCGGTTGCCCTCAAAGGATAATTATCAAGCTTTACTGGACTAATTGTCTGTTGAAGTCACATGGACTCAGGATAAAGCCGTTACATTCTATCTTTACTCTTTCGTTACGTTTTTCCAATTAGCCAGCAAGCCAGTATTTGCTATCACGTTCCAAAAACGTCCAATTTATGCGAATGACGAACATAATTCATTTCTTGTAAACTCGAGGAGGATGTCAGCATACAGCTTTCATAATGAGACAACCGAACGACACACGCGGATGACATGGTTACGCTCTGAAACCTTATTGGGGAAGATCAAGCGTAGGTTTTACGAGAACCACCAGAAAATGTTCAGTGGTCAGAAGATCATTAGCTATTACCAGACATGACAAAATTTCAAGAAATTACATTTGTTCTATGCAAGCGGTAGTGATTTGTAATTTAGCGTTGATCGTTCGCTGTTCAACTCCAACGATTGAACGAATACACCAGTTTCGAACTCTGTTAGGTAACATAGTTTTACTGATATATGAACTCGATTGATAGCAAACTTTTATTGATTCCTGGTGTATATCTTAACATTTATATTCCTTTGTCCGTCGGTTACAATCTGTAATGATTCCTTTTTACAAGATTGTAACATATTACAGTTAGCTCATAATGCGCATCGATGATTCATTGAAGTCTAAAAAGCAGTACGAATAGGTCTTATGAATGCGTCAGAGAATTAGTGTGTTTCGATTTCAACACCTGAGAATCATGTGTCAGGAAATGTGACCTAGATTGGCAACGTACGGATAGTTGATGAGCAGCAGCAATCTCAACCTTCCGGCAAACTTTGACTTATGAGCACCTAATGTTTGCTCAAACACGCAGTACTTTTTATTGTACTAAACTGTTTGGTAAGAATTGGGTGAGCACGTTGACTTCAAGGTCTCAGTGTTGTTTTCATTGAAACTTTACTCAAACACTAATATTTTACGCCGTTTACTTAAGTATCTACCTAGTTTGAGTGAACCCTAGTTTATCACGCTATTGCCTTCCAGACTATTCAAAGTGTACAAGTGAAACGTTAACATATTTCTCTGGAAGTTGTTCCATACGCACCAAGACCTAAGCATCAGAGGTATAAGCCATCATTATTTCAACTTCCCTTGTCGGGCAGTTCTACCCATACAGCATTCATTCTTTCAAACCCCAACAATTTTCTTTGCAACACACAAAAAGTGTGGAGTAATTCATATAAACTGTTCGAAACCTAGGTTTTGACTTTACTCCATCGTAAACGTATAGTCTGCTAAATGCGTCGCTGCTGAAAATGCCTAACAATCATTGTCTCATGGTTTACTGTTCCAGAGTGAATAATAAAATGAATTATCCTCGTCGCCTTTGTTTGGCTAGTTTCTAATCAATAGATTTTGTGTTCATTATTCACTTGATACACAGACAACTTCACTTTGGTAGTGCAACTGTCAGTTAACAAGCTTCAACGCAACAAAAGTTTTACGACCAGATGAATGCTCCCCTATTACATGTACTTCACTGTAACGAAGCTTAATGTAGTGACGCTGTACTGTACTGTGGTGACAATTTCTATTCAAGTCCCTTTTGAATGGTTCATCTGGACGAGAATGTAGTTTTCGTTGTGAACTCATGAAGTCCTTCATCGGTAGTCTGGTCTTAAACACTTGCTTTCTGATTACTTATACTACCCCCGACCTATACTGCTACCTTGATGAGGTTCTCGGGCTTGTGTACTGTCTTGATCCGGAACGCTCAGGATGCGCGATCACTTGGTCAATTAATCACAGTACACAGCTTGCGATGGTTGGGTCAAGTACTTCGTATGTCACCTGATCGCTTACCATACAGGGCATTATATGCTGAGGCTGCCGACAGTTGAGTAAAACCGCCTGGTGATCAACCAACAACGTGGTCACGAAATATCAAGACCCTGACTGCTCCATTAAGCAAAGTGGATAGGTGTCGCCTGCCTGGATGGGGTCCTCGTGATCATTCAAACCACTGGTTAGAAACGCTATCCGAGATGGCGATGTGTCGCAATCAATGGCGTACCTGTATCCATACCATTTCTAGTTCTTCCACTTAGTCGTCTTTATAAATTCTCAACCTTCTTAGTAACGTTTTCTTCTAGGATATTCCACGTTACTGTTGAGGTGAGTAGCAGCCCGAGCCACAGTACCTTCTAGTCAGGTTCATGGCTGTTATGACGATAATAATGATGATAATGATTTATACTACCAAAGCAAAATGCATTAATGCGTCAACATAGCAACCGACGTTATAACAAAACAGTAGTTAGGGCAAAGAAAGTCATCAGTCCCCAGAAAAACTCCTCAGTAAAGAGTAGGACGTCCTGCCTTTTGTAAACAGCGCCTCTACGGTGAAAGTTTCATTACAACGGACGTCCATTATAATACAGAGCTACGCTTTCCTTAATGGAACGTGCAAAGCGAACCGCATACCAGTTATTTTTGTCGCCACGGATACCGGCACATAGCTCATGGCCACAAATCTGAGTTTTGCTAAGTATATTGAGTCAGTATACCTGGACAATATGTGCCACGTTGTCCGTACTAAATTGGCGAGACACTGGGAACAAATATTGAGACGGTTCACCCACCAGATAGATCTGAACCCACCGTATGTGCCTTCCTTCCGATCGGGGCATGTTCCTTTGCTTATTTAAGTTGGCTTTCGTACAGTCATACGAGAGATGAAACAAATAAGTACAAACCATACTCGGATCTTCGCTCAAAGCAATGACGAAATTACCACTCTAAGTAGTATTTTCAGGGACGACTAGTTAGTTTTCGATATTAATCTTGAGACAGACAACCGTTGAGACTCTGTTTATTGTTAAATGCGCTGTTTTTCGTGCCGACTCATGTTAACCTGAAACAAATGACAGAAGAATCACTGTTTCCTGTGACGGCGTTTACCGTGAAGGATCATGCGAACAACGTGAACCGTTTTCATGTCAAATGTGGCACTGACCTGTAGTTAACTCGTTGCGGATGATAAACGACACTTTTTGCGCTGCACACACCATTCCAGATAAACTTGCCTTATATTTTGTGACACATATTTAGGTGTATAATTGCTGAATTGAGTTCCTAATAAATGTTGTCACACACCTACTGTGAATCGCAAATAACGAGAAGTGCGTGTTTCAGGCTAAGATTACATTATGTGACAAAAGTTGTTTGACCAGTTGGCAAATTTCTTAAGTAATCATTCTGAGGAACCAACTGTCATCAGGAATTATTTTCTAATCTTGCAGCTTTCGTTAATAGCAGCACTGTGTTGTATTATTTTTAAAATGCCATCAGGTAAACCTCGTAACCACATTATGCTGAACGCGCATGAAACTGACGTAGAGCAATCCAAATATATATAATAATCGCTTATGTACACCCTTGTGGTAATTGTGAGAGAAAACCCCCAGAACTGAAACTTATGACCGTTAAGATTGTTCATCACACTAGTGATTGCAAATGAGCAATGAAATGTAACTGCATAGCCAGGTACATTTCAAGGTCGTTGGGACAATGGCGAACTACGTTAACCGCATACGTTGTAAAACGAACAGTTGAATATGTGCTTTACTAATGGGTAACGAAAAGTCTCGTACTTCAGTTGAGTTATTCTTTATGAACAGAGTTAGTCGAACTTTGTATTCGAACGCAGAACCTGTGTTCATAAATAGAGCCTATTCAAACTATTACTTTAGGATATTCTTGTGAGTTTCCTGGGAGTAAACACTGACACGCTTGGTTTTCACATAGAAATAAAGCATAACAACTTGTTCAGTATACAGTACACCATAGAGTTACTTTAGACTGGCTCACATTTGATCCTGATTTTAGTTTTTGGTTCATCCAGACCACTAGTGGACGGCACTACTGAGTACATTAATGTCAAAAATGAACATCTGCTTTTCAGAAGGACTTATTTAGAAACAGTTCAAATCTTGTGGTGTTATCTCGCAAGCTACATCTTTTCAAGTGAATCGACGCTATCCACATTTGTGTTGATAAGTTAAAAGCAGGCGAACAAAGATTTAACTCCTAGTATAACACTTCATGATGCTAACCTTCAAACCGACCTTTCACAATGACCGGTTTTTTCTGTGTTATGACCTATCGGGTAAGGATAGTTTGAATTAAATGCGACTCATCAACTTAACAGTTTGGGGACGGATACTTTCTTCCGTTCAATTTCCCCGTCTTGTCATTTACGGCTGACATAAGACTGTCAGACAAATAGATAAGAGTTTGAATTGTTACCGGTTCGCACCTCTTTCCGATTATGTTCGTTCAGTTGATCCAAACAGGGACGAAGCCGGTCGTGAAGCTTCGGTCGTGGTCGTAGACGTGATCACCAAATGCTAGCGAGCAGAATTGGGCTGTGTCTATCCGCGTCTGTATGATGTCAACTGGCCATGTGTCAATGACCATAATGCTCCAAACCAATAACATAATATATCGTAGGATACATGTAATATTTCAAATGATCCCACCTAGTGCTACATAACTGATTGGTCATAAAATTAACCACAATGTGTCATATTTTGAAAAATCACGGTTTCGTTGGTATAACAGAGTCTGAGGTTACGGTTACTAGATCCTACAATATTATCGTGCTATCACCAAGTAAATCCCTACAAACGGCATTGTGGATAAGGTACAAACTGTCGCAAGAGAAGTTTCAATACAAACAATCATTAATGTCAGTGAGGAATATAAATACTCTCTCATGAAATGTTTTTCAGCGGGGCAAGTATAATTGATGAGTGTGAGGATTTGCACAAAGTAGCATAACAGCACAACCACTTGCAGAAGCTGCTCTAACACTGTCATTGTATGCTGAATAGACGAACCTGCCCACTTCTGGTCCTGATGAGTGGGTTATTTATCCCAATCATTAGTAAACTCACAATGGTAGTGAAGACTAACTTGACTAGACGCATCCATCCCCGGTGATCGTTACTAAAACAGTTTATCGACGTTGAGGAGTGGCAGATTATTCAAGTACCAGTTTAAACAAACTTCGCTTGGTTAGTGAAATAACTAGACGGCAGGGTTAAATAGGAGGAGTTACAGTTGATTCAACGGAACCATCCATTTTTACAGTATCTAAAGTGTGAAGCAACCTGACTGATCCATTAAGGAGGCGTATGGGTATAATGTTTATCTAAGTGATGCTATACTCTGTTTATTTGGAGCTGAGCCTCATGCATCATACGAGTACAATGACCGCAGGTGGTATCTATTCCAGTATAAAGAAAACCATGTCGGTGGATTTTAGGCATACTAATACACTGAAGGAAATCGCAAATCAAACATTTGACCTCTGTGGACGTCGTACATCTGACAATTAAGTTCCACTGCCTTCACAGCGTCGTCGGAAGAGGAAGTAAAGACGGGGGAGAAAAACCAGACAACAGTCTGTCACATCGTCTTCAGTGTCGTCCATACACCATTTCGGATGTGTTCACAGCCAAGCTTATGTGAAACTTAATTCATAACAGTGCCGAAAGCAAGACGTAGACTACTAAATACCTCATGATAACCCTGCTGCCTGTCAAGTTATAAAACCTGGAACATCCGCTTTAACAAAAAGCACACGTGGTTTGCTTACACCGTTAGGGAAAATTCAGGAAATGAGGTCTTTGTTTAAGCATCTGAGAAACTTTACGATGATGACTATCATAAACATTCCACTTCTGGCAAGCTTTCCGGAATTTGACTTACACAGATTACTCACAACTGTTTGTTAAGTTGCAGTCAGAATGACTTTTCAATCCTTTGAAGAGCAAAGAAGCAGACTGGAGTTTCGTTCTTGTCGGTGCTCGTCAACTGCGTAACTATTCAGCACGACCAAGGTTACAATCCTAGTCTACACCCTAATGGCGAAACCATGTTACTCATTGTGTGGATAATTTCACACTAGGCATGACCAAATTATCCAGCACAAACACTCAGCTTTATAAGTTTATGAGAATTTCTCAAGTATTCTGACTGACTCAAAAGGTAACACAGTGAGTGCTAGATTGACTTAAACTGATCACCCAATGATTAAAGTTTCTGAGTTCAGATGCAACAACAAAATCCATCAAACAAGTTGAACACTACTAGTGGGTAATCAGGGAATTGTTCGACCGGACAACTAGATACTGCTCATAGTTGGTCAAGTCTTTGTCCTTAAAAATACTTTTATTCAACCCGCTTCGAAAAAAGCACTGAACTCCAGTTTTCCTTTCGGTGAAGCTCACAAACAGTACACATCCTTGCTACGACCTGAGTTGAAATTCCTATGTGTTCTCACGAGACAAACGTGATGAGCAAAGCTCTGCTGACTTGAAGTTAAGCACGACAGAACTATCATTTCTGAACGAGTGACCACATCCTACTGATGTCAAATGTTCTTATCTTAGAGTCATCGATTGCAATTAATAGGACAGTTACTGAGGCAGTCGGCCAGTTTAGGAATTACACTAAGTACCTAACACCATTTCTGTGGCATGTATTTTCACTGGTTAGTGTACTACACTAGACGGTATCACAGTCTAATTATATAACCTTCATTAAGGCCGGCCGGAAAGCGTAATCAACAATACATGGACTATCCGGCAACTGCTGGAACAAACGTGTGCAATCCATCCTTATCAGGTGTGCTTTGACCTCAAATACAGTTCTGTTTGCACACCCACATAAATCTCTACAGTACATTGCCACAAACACAACGCCTACATTGCAAAATTACTACCCCAGGGGATTTCATAGCACTTTAGCATGACAGACTATCTGCCGGTCAGACAGGTTGTAAATCCCAGCGCAACACAGTATGGCACAACCTGATACACGTTTAGACCTCAGTTATGATTGGTGATTAGGGCTGTGTGTCTCTTACCTGTCCTTACAAGAAATTCATCATCATTTGCCTCATTTGTGACCATGACAGCGTGACCGACGCATCTGCACAAATGATCCACTGCATGTTTTCAGACAGGCGGATGCACGCACGCACGCTCACACACATACACACACTCAGGAACAAGACAGAAGGGACGTTTACTCTCCGTAACATGGCTTTTTAGTCAACTCGACTACGACTATTACTCGACTGGTTGGAACACTAATCGGGAAGATTGAATCAAGAACGAATCGAAATGCCCAGTTAGCCTACAACCTACACATGTACACGTGTGTGAATCGATGCCTTTGCATTATAGCACGCTGATGCTGCTGGATTCGATTCACTGCCGGAACTATACTTTCGTGTGTTTCACTGTATTGTGTGTGTATGCTTGTGTGTAGCTATACATGCGTGGAAGTTCTGTGCGGTTATGTCAACGTCGGGCACAAATATTCGGGCCCGTGGCAGGATCGATTATTTACCGCTTAAGATCGGGACGAAGTGAATATAGAACACGGACTACGATCGGCCAGGAGAACCACGTAGACGCTTGGTGGATCGTCGTTCTGAGGAGCATACGCGAAATCCGTGAACTGGTCATCTGAGATCGTGATTGGATTTGAGTTAGTTGTTTGAGATAGCACGGCGGAAACATATCTTTGATCTCTATGGTCTAACGGTGCTGTGTTATAATGCCAAGGTTATTTAGAGGGTAAGTCTTCTTTGTTCGGTAGAAATATATTTTGAATCTGACTATTACAAATGGTATGACATGACATAGCGTGCACGGTTTGTCATAGGTTTCTCTTCCTTGGCATTTCAATAGACCCTTGCAACAGGAATGTTGAAGCATTTCCAACATGACCATATATAAACTACTTATAGTTGGCAATGAACGGTGGGTCCCCATTCACCCATATACCAACAGCTATGTAATCGTTCACAATACACAACGAGTGGGTGTTTCATATGTGGTGAAATATTAACTGTTCTTTATCTGTAGAAGGTTATGGGTTTAGGTCTAACTGAAAGAATAGATGAATTACAAAAGTCTTCCATAAAAAAACAGGTGTGAATTTCTATCGCCGTGTCCTAACTGTTTCATTAAGCGACTGCTGACGAGCCCCAGCAAGAGTGAACCTTTAGTTTATGGCATCGTTTTGGAAAGAATCGACTGGAAAGTCTGCGATGATCTGACGGCTGCGATCAATTGTGATTGATGTTCCATTTATGCACTAGCCAAAATCCCGTATTACCGGATAGTAGGCAAATTATCGCACAACAATTCTAATGCATTCTGTGATTTCAACTTGGAAAGAAGTCCTAGTCCTTGGGTCGTCTTTTGGAGTTAACGTGACAGTTACTGTGTCTCCTCTAGAGGTGACTAAACAACCTGAGTGTTACTTGCAAGCGACTAAAGCTAGGCGTTTTGTGTACGATAATTCAGTAGTGCTTTAATCTGAGGCCAGTAATGCGACTCTTAACATGGTAGTCTCGTGGAACCGTGTCTGTGGCAGGGATATGTGCCAATGATGAATTCTAGCAAGAACCAACCTCGAGTATAATACTGTTTTGTAAAAACGGCTGGCTGAAATGTCTTTGGAGATGCAACAGTTGTAATCAGCCTTAGGTTATCTTTAATAATACATTAACATAAACTCTAAATTACTCACTAGTAACCTAGTGCAACTTGTTAACCCGCAAAATTGTTAGCTACCTTAAGACTCACAAGAAGCACTGTGTCATTTAATTTCTTGCTTAAAAAGCTCATTTCAAGGATGTTGTGCTCTAGGAAAGAATGATTGTTGGAGTTTGAATGTTAAGTTCCTAGCGAACATTATTTATGACATCATTCATTATTTATTATTTTACATTTATCTACTAACTATGTTTAAGTATTCACTCTTTTAAAAAGAAACCATCTATTATGTATATGCTGTCTATTTTAGAATGTAAGCCACCCTACGCGTTATTAGATTACATGTGAACTACATACTGTCACATAACTCAAACCTGGATAGGAGTAGCTAAGATAGCCGGTGTTCGAACTTGCATCACTGTAGGTGTTTGTCAGTAACAACACTGCTAAAATGTTTCACACAGTACGTACGTTGTTTTAGATCAAACACATGAATTCATTTTAAAGTTTGAGGTAATAAGTTCCAATTCAGAACCTGACCTAAATCAACCTGTTGGAAGCGAGTACAGCTCATACTGAATCTTGCAATTCGTAACCTATACAAATCTGAACGTTTATGTCAGAACTGATTTCTAAAGTGCAGGTGTAGTCTCCCAGCTTGTAGTTATAGTGTATAAGTGACCTGCTTAATCAGTCAATAAAAGCTCTCGTTCCTGGTATTCTATAAAGTTTTGGATAACATCTGAACTGAAATAATTGTGTATTCTTGTCAGGTGTATCCAGTCCCGCAAAACCTTTGTTTAGTCCAATAGAATCAGCCTGCAAATACCCCGTCCTTTCATTCTCCTATGTAGTAAAGTTTCCCTGTGTTTTCGTTACCAAATAATTGACAGAATTATTGGTGAATCCGCCGAGGCTAGTTAACTCTCATTGATGGTAAACCTAGAAAAACTGGAAAAAAAATTAACCCAATCTGCCTGAACAGTGAATGTGATTAAGTGTGCGTCACCAGCGTCGTATCAATATGAGCATGTTCAGAATAAAAATGTCGTTTACTAACTATACATACCGAATTACTGAGCTAAGCATTTAACAAGAAGTCGAATGTAATAGTCTGTTCTGTTTTGGAGCACTTCTTGGGTGGTTAGAGGAAATATATATCAAGTGGGCAATCCGGAATTTACGTAATATCCGCGCAAACCAGTGCTTCGAAGAGTACATTTTTACATGATGCCGTGGTCCATTACTTTCCACGCTACTCAACACATCCGTTGATTCAATATCGTTAGATGCTAAAGGGCCAATATTTTATGAAATGCTGACATTACTACGAAATGTGTGCTTAGATTAAGCATGAATATTGATCTGATGATACTTGTTTGATGTTAATAGTTTGGGTTCCTTTTTATCATTCTACAGTTCGCTCACTCGTAAATGGCCCTGGTTTCTGAGTTTTGTTATACTCGGCATTCTTCAGTTCACTGCTGCAGTAAGTTATCCGGTTTGTAACCTCACGTTTTGTGTTTGTATTTTTACATTCTATTGATCACTGCTTTAAGATGAGTTGTCTTCTTGTCTATACCAAGGAGTTTAACTCAAGTTATCCTCGTGTACAACGTTGCTTGAATTCTAAAGCATTATATTACTTGGTGAAAAGACTGATACAACTATTTTCTTCATAGACCTCATTAATACATTATTTTGTTCCTTAAGTTGACTGATTGTTTATAAAGTAGCTGCTGGTGGGACACCTTTCCCATACAAATAAGATATAGCAAAAATGAGTGATCCTGATATATGCATGGTTTTCTAGAATATTTTTAACTATTAGTTATGTTCAAAACCGACTGAGGTTCAGTTCTGTGCACAGAAAAATATTACGACCTGATTGCATGTTTTGCCGATTAGCTCCAATGATTCGGTTTTTACTAACTGGCTATGTTTTATGCACCGTTCCCTTTTTTTTCAGGAAGATGTGGAGAACCGCTGCATAGAAGTTTGCACCCCAGAAAAATGTCAATGTATCGGGTTGCCTGGACCTACAGTAGGTTTTTTGTGAAGAACTGTTTACATGTGGCTTTACACAGTTGAAGAAAGGTCGGTGTAAAACAGTTTGTACGTATTCATATGGAATGAGCTGTAGTACACAGCAACTGTCAATTGCGAGATCCAGAATTTCTGTTGAATGTAAAAATGGTAAATGAAATGTCGCACCGCACAGTTAATTAAAAATGAAACAGAATGTAAATTAGACAAGAACTGGCTAGTACTGCCCAAAGTAGAATACTGGTTGATAGTGAATTAGCTGTAGGCTAGCTCTGAAAGTCCCAACATATCACATTAAGACTAAGCAATGTGAACTTTTTGAGAATCTAACCAAAAAACGGAGAGAAGTAGGAAATAGTTCGTTGACACGTGGGGTATAATGAAACAATCTTAAGATGTATGAAAAGAATGAATAATACATATTAAAGGCTTAAGACTACCTTGCTCAGTAGAGGTGATCTGCAAAATGAGCCCATCTTCAAAAAACTTTGATGACAAATCTCTAGTCAACTTTAATAGTTCTCTGCTGCTCATCCTTAGATTTGTCGACATATGAAGACAAAAATAGCAGTTTTTTTTCAGTTTGTAAGGATGTCTCTTGAAAGCCACCATATAGTTCCACATTCCACGAACTCATAGTAATGTCAATTTGTCCGCTGATTCTCTGTTACCAACTAGGGTCGTCCAGGTGCTATGGGCTCCCATGGTCGTGAAGGTCCCCCAGGTGAACGTGGCATGCCTGGACCTCAAGGTGAAATGGGAGAGAAGGGCCGACCAAGCTTGCCTGGAAGACCAGGTCCAAAGGGGGCCCAGGTAGGTTTGAACAAAAGTATGATTATATAAGTGTGTTACTGACGTTCTAGAGATAACTTTTGTATTGGAAATCGAATTTCTAACTAACAGTAGGTTAAGTCTTCATGGGACGCAAACTGTTAAAGGTTTGAGCTTCGGTCCATGTGAATCAAAGAGGTAGCTAATATGTTGGCAATCTTTTTTGTCTACCGAATTAGTCACTCACAGTAACAGGTTCAAACACTGGCTAAGTATGAATGTACTTTTCAATCAAAATATGGCTACTTAGAAACTTTCATTAAATCAACGAATAATTTAACTTTGGACACGAGGGGTTAATCACATTATACCAGAGTTTACTTCAATAGTGCCCTAGCTTGATAGTAGCTATCTATGTACTAGAGAGCCAATAAATCAGTTTGGGCAGCTGACCGCGAGCTTGAATGTCGATAATTGATGATCAAATAGAAACACATCAACTTATTTTGCTGTCAGATAACTTTTTCCAGCTCTCGGTTAATGAGTAACCGTTTAATGCACTGGTCTATTCCCACCATATGTAGGCAAGAAATTGCGCTTGTGAGATGCCAAGATTGACTAGGCTATTCTTCAGAAACACGAATCGGGGACATTCCAGGTCACACTGTATAAGTTCACAGTGGGCGAATGAGGTAAACCTATAAGCATCTGATTGCCAACTTTATAACAGTGTGACAGAAGAATACACCTTTTCACCCGCGCCTAGATTGCCCACAGCAAGTAATGTATGGCAGCCACGAAATGGACTTTCCAGAATTGCTGCATTTTATAGTTGTGACCGCAAGACGCTTAACCGGAGATGTTGTTTATTGCGAGACACCCATTATAGATATGTAAAAATATAGAACGCATGCAAACACTGTTTCGCACGTCCACCATATGTCCATATACCTAGCAGTAGTATAACCACATTCCTTTTGGTGACGCGCCACGCATACTACGTATACACGTTTGCAGTAGTGTTTTCTAGTCTCTGGTCTCCCTTGCATTGAAACCTGCCGTTTGATTTCTGCTGGTATGAGTCGTGCTATGCTACTCATAAGGTGAGGTCGCATGTTATACAACGACGGTAATCGTTTAGTTGCTAACCCACGAGCTATCCACATTCAGCAGAAAATAAACGGATGTTTTTGAGTTGTAAGCAGTGTACCACCTTAACTCGGTTAACATTACTTGTACAGTTGATATTGGATGTAAAAATGCCTTTACCTTGATCCTAAACACCTATCTGTGTGGGCACAACAAATTCTGCTGGGAAATTAACCAGTATCTATTACTGTAACTAAAACGTGGCCCCAGTGTAAGGTTTCTCAAATAGATGCTTACTTCAGTTTGATGACAATTAATGTGAATGTGTTTTGTTCTTTACAGGGAGAACTTGGTAGACCAGGATATGATGGTGAACCCGGCGAAATGGTAGGTTATCTGAGCACTTCATGCTCTTATACCCTGATTCAAATTTCGATTTAGGGTTATCCTGGAGTTCGTGGAATGACCGGAGAACCTGGAGATCCGGGCTGCCATGGATTACCTGTGAGTAGTTTTCTTCCTGACGAAGCATTTATCATCTTCAATGAGATATCTTCAACTCTGTTGCTTTTAATCATGGTTTTTTTTTCAGGGAGAGCTAGGACAAAAAGGGGACCAAGGGCAACATGGATCCCACGGACACCCAGGTGTAGCTGGCCAGAAAGGTCCCAAAGGTTTCCCTGGTGGCACTCGAGAAGGACTCCTTGGAGAAAAAGTGAGTGGATGTAGCTTGTGAACGACTGCATGAGTAATGTCCACGTCAAAGTCGTTTAGTAATAGTCTTAGTAAACGCTTCATTTATTACCTACAAATGGATTACATGACCAACCAACCGCTTACTTCATTCGATCTTATTTTACACATTCGGGTGCGTCGCTAACCGAAGGCATTCAAACATAAATTGTGCTAGTTACTAAGTTTAATAAATCTTTTTATCACACTGACTACTGACAAGTAGTTAAAACGTCTGCGCAGAAGAAAATCACCAATGACGCATGTGGAGTGGAGTTTCGCGAGTCCTGGTACCCTGGAAATCGGAATCATAATTGCTATCCGATAGACACTGCTTTTTCAACGGCTGTCATTTGTCTTTTTAAAAACAGACTACGTGACCGTCCTACTGAACAACAGTTTTTAAAATGTTGCGATAAAAACTCGACAGTTACGGCCTGTGATTAAACAACAATAAAATATATGTTAATATATTCTAACGTTCTTTTGTTACCATTCACAGAAACTAATTTGAATATATATAGGCCTCATTGGTAGCGAAAGTTGACAGAAGGATAGGGGAGAATGGGTCAACTCTACTGCGCTCTTCTTAAGGCGCCACTATGAATGATCTTTTGCACACAAACCGCTGAGTCCGACTTTTTAATCCACACAGCTTGACCGATCGCCAGCTAGTGTTTTGCGCCGTCACGACGATGAAATGGATCGATAATTTATCTTGACCTGTTGCCAATATATGTTTCGCATTTGCTGATCCAGAGTTTCTCGGTTTAACTTCAATTTAGTTCCTTGTATGCATAGTTGATTGTACAATCCAGTTTCGAAGGCTTTCTGCCCTAACTGCGACCTTACTTTTCACCAACGCGGATGTTACTAGAGCTGCAAACGAACTGGTAAATACTCAGTCAACCAGAATGACATACTTACTTAAGCTAGTTTTAGTGAGTGGCTGATGTACGAAAGTATTAACAACCCGGAACATCTCATTTTTCTGTGCAGGTGCAGTGGATGAAAGAAACACAAATCTTTACATATATTGTGAATCGCTTTAACCAACTTTGAAACGGTTTTTGCGATTCACTGATTTATTTAATCAACAGCACCAAGAGTTTGGTAACGTTCAGAAGCTGTCGCTAAATTTTTCACCTTCTAACGACTTTGTCCGAAACAAGTTCGGTTCGTCCGGTCTGGCAAAACGTCGTTTGTACAACAACACGAAAAATCCCCTTTCCAATGTTGTGTTGTCGTATATTAACAAGAAAAATCAATGCTTGTAATACCGAACTCAATATATTAGTCAGTCAGCTTGTTTACTGAGAATATTTGTCTGGGTCAGCAAATTTTGACTAGGATCCATCAGCTACAAAACGCTGTCAATGGATGTACCCCACCTATGCTGGAATTTTAAAGATGAACTTAATCTTGGACATCGACAGGCCTGGAGAAAAACGGGTAAATCCTAATGGTGGAAGGTGTTACAAAACTATCTTCACTTTTGTTTATTGTGATAAATTTTTCATTCTGGATCAGAAGCTGTTTCAGTTCACAGAAGCCAACTGTCTTCAGCCCACCTACACAGACCGTAGTGTCCACTGCGGGTGAAGCAAATAAGATACATGTTGATTGAAAGTCACAGAGGTTTGTTTTCCTGTCTTCAAGAACATAGTAGGAATTCTACTTCACTGTTTCTGCCTTTGTCTGCATCAAATTAGTGCTCCAATTATTCAGATAACCAGTAAGGCATGTATTCTTCTGAAAATGGCCCTTCGACTTTTTAACTGATTCGGGCGGTCCGAAAATACCTTTGTGTTGTCGGAAATACCCTCTGTTGGTTTCGTTGTTAATTCTTTGTAAAGTCTCGGGTTAGCTCACATTGGTATCTTTTTGCACCACAATTCCATTTCGAAATACACACTGAAATTTAAACTGACTTAAAAAGAGTGAGTTTTCCCACTGCCGGTACTACTAATGACCATCGTTGTTAATTATCTATTTTGGGGATAGGGTGAACCTGGAGAGCCTGGCGAACGGGGTATTTCGGTGAGTTCAATTCATTTCAGTTTGAATATATTATGATTGTTTTATGAACTCTAGTTCCTTGAACATGACAGTTTTCAAGAATGCTCTCTTATCAACCATAGTATGTACACAGATTAACCGCCAAGAAGCAAATATATACGATCCATCCAATTAGTAACATTGAAATGTTCATTTTCAGTTTACCTTTTTAATGAAAGTCTTTAGAAGTTTGCAAGCGCAAGTTTTATATCTCACTTTTCCCGGTTTGACTTGGCTTGTAACTGATAAATGTGAGCTGATATGTAAGGCTGATATTCTTCATCACGCGCAGGCTCTAGGGTTTCAACTTGTGGATCAGTAACCAGTCAGATGGTGACATGTATGTAATCCCAGCTCGGAACAGAATGTAACGTATGCATGTTGTTCCTAGAGTTTCATCAGTGTTTTATTTCTAACTACTCATCTAGTACGCTAGACATATTGACGGGGTATGGAAAGGCTAGTATTACACCAACCATCAAAATCATCTGTACACAGCTCTAACATAACGAGTTTGCTGCGCGGATATTTTAACGTGCTGTTCGAAATCCTGGCTGTCTTGTTTGGCACATTTCGTATAACCTTGGCTACTGTTCTAACGTGAGTTGGCTGAATCAATAAACTTACAGCTATCTAAAGTTGTTCTGCGACACAATTATAAGAGTTGGTTTTCTTAGTTATGAATTCTGGCTGTCGTGGAAAATGTTGTGACACTTGCCTTACACTTGTTTGCTGTCATGCTGGTTGAAGTTTTGAAAATAGCTTGCTGGTTAATCGGCCAGAAGTAGATACGGCTTTTCAATCACTTGGGTAGACCAGACTGTTGTTTTTGATGAAGAATCTCCAATTATTATAGATGCACTACGCTTGAGTTGTTAAACTCATCCATTTGACTTTGATTACATTCATCCCAGTAAGCGTCAATTCTGGGTAGTCTAGTACATCACCTTCCAATAAATGCTCCACAGACCAGTGCTCTGTATCTCTTTATTCGTGTGATTTAACGAAGCTTGATTCACAACCTATTCACATATTTAACCTTAATATATTAGTAATGAGTAACAAATGATTCCGAATGGCCCGGGTTGAAAATCGATCGTTAGCTGTTCTCACATCGAGTATTGACATATTATTGCATACAAGCTGTACACTGCTAAGCCTCGAACACGGATTCCGCAGTCAAGTACACTTTCCGGCAAGCGTCTTCGAAAAGAAGCAGTAGACATGATTTTTGCCGTTGGCATTACTTGTTAATAGTACGTTTTGCTGTCACGATCACTAAATTAATTCCGGTCTGAGATCCCACGAAGTAACCTTGTTAACCACGACAAAACTGATGAACAACAACAACAGCATACTTCAAGTCTCACTCATTTTCCCAAAAAGATACCGGCAGAACCTGTTTTTCTTCAACAGTTGCAAACAGTTGTGAATGATGTTCATTTCACATCATTTACCTCCCCGATTACTCATCAAAATTTATCATACCGTTTGGATATGACAAGTTTCTCGGTGTATTTGCTTCACGGAACTCTAATATACGGTATGAATCAGCTACCCTTATGAATGATATCCATATTCAAATTGACACCAAAGATAGACGCAAAGATTACAAGTAAAACATGCCAAACCACGATATTTAAGCTGAGTAAAATCGATTAACTTTCTTTTATGCTTTGTAGATAAATGGAAACTTATTTTTTCTCTTAACTGATCACAATAATTTACACAACCTTAAAACGTTTAATTAAACTTGATGAAGTAAATTATCACATTTAGAAGACCTTATACATATGTTAATGCAATGTGATTAGTGTCTGTCGTCGGTCACTTATCGTTACAGGGTGATCCTGGTTCAAAAGGCGATATGGGCTTTCCAGGATTCCGTGGATTGGACGGTCAACCGGTAAGTTGGGGGAATGAACTGTTTTGTATGTCTGTTTTTAATTAACTTAGGTAGGATAATCTGTTTGCAAGAAAAGTTGTGTTTCGGAAATTGGCTTAAGAATTCGCCTAAAAATGTTCGCGTTTTTTGCAAATAGGCTAGTACTCAGTTGATCTTAATAGAGGTTGATATGAGACACTATTTGTTCAATTAGCAAAGTCCACCGCAATTGTTTTCAGATACGGTAAACTGCTTACGTTTAATGGTAACTTTCTCAAGCAAGTAAACATTTCGAATCTTCCATTCCGTCACAGAACACTAGCTTGCTAAATAGAGTTAATCCATAATACTTATTCTCGTTTAGTTGTGAACATTAATTTTGATACCAATGCTTGTGAAACGAGCCCAATCAACTTTATGTCACTTTTGGAGACCGATGATTGAATATGGCTGCAATAACTGCTCACTCAGAATGAACAGCACAGACCGTTTTCAACTATTCACTCACCAATTTATCCGCTCCTTTGCACCTATCAAACAGTATCAAGTTGTAGTCAGTGTTAGTGTTAGGAATCACTTGTGTGGTGGTAAACGTCAAACGTTCTTAAAGTTTATTACTACATACTTAAATTTATATAGTTTAGCAATGTGGTAAATATGATAGCCAATAACATTCACACTTCCTTCTGATTTGTAGCTGTCTGACCATTATTGGACAAGTTAGTCTCTTCACATTTGGACATTCCTGACTCACTGCATATACGTGTGAAGGCATTAGATGAAGTTGCGTCTAACTCAGTTCATCTGTTTCAACTGTGTAAAAATATGAAAAATAAAACCGGAAAATATCTTGCAGATATTGGTCAACTCTCGATTATTACTCGTTTGCTTGTTTTCAGGTTGCGAGCATTAACATTGTGATTATATGAGTTGTTTCCATAGTTATATGTCAGTCATTTGCATCATTCACCGATATATTGCTGATTGTGGCTTTCATGTTATGACTCCGCAACCCGCTCTTTTCTTAGACAAAGCTGTCATATGGAGACCGTTAGATACGAATTTGGTTCGGCTTTCTTACACAGTTGACCAGATACCATATAATAATCGTTTATGAAAGTCCATCGTCAAATCTTATTTGTAACTCGAGTGCACCACATTAAGTAGGTGACAACATTATTATTCCGAATGTACGTATGCTACGGAATCAGTGTTTCTATTAGACCAATGAGTCAACGAGACATGTAGTGATAATCCACAATTTCATTGTGATTCCAGGGCGCACGTGGTATACCTGGTGAAGTAGGACTTCCAGGACCCAACGGATCTTACATTTACACTAACATAATCCCCGGAGACCGCGGCATCCCCGGAGAACCTGGAATTCCTGGTATACCTTGTACCGAAGAAGAAATCAGACATACAACAGAAGAATTGGCTCGTATCTCAAGAGGTCCATCGGGAGAAATAGTACGCAACAAAATCACTTGTATTTATTTTTTAAAGAAATTTATGTCGCACAACTTGTTCGTTTGAAATCTCCATCTTTTTCAGCTAACAGAGGCACTGTATCAACAACTTGGTTTGTCTTGAATTCATGAAAATGAACTGCAAAACAAAATCTATTTGCTGGTTCACCACTGATAAAATTTATAGCCTGCAAGGTTCACCCAGTTCAGTTGCGCCTAAATATTAAAATATGAAAGTGAGGAGTTATAAATTACTGTGATTTTGTTTAGTTTTATCGTTCAAACTTATACAGTACAGAGGGTTCGACAGGTGCAATCTCAGAGTTGCTGCTGACTGCTTTTATACTCAGAACACCGATCAATCACAATCTACAGTGATTAGTTCGATCAATCTTCCCGGTTATCTATTACACCGTGTGCAAAAGCAGCTTCCGGTAACTTTGGGATTACATTCATACAGATCGTACAATCGCGTTTTTTTTTGTTCAGAAATTGTTCGACTGTGTTTTGCTGCTAGTTAGGCTGATTTATAACTTGATGTATGAAGTGTAGGTACCAGTCTCATTTTATGTTTATGGTGCCTGGATTTGTTGACGGAATTTAGGATTTTAAATTATAACAAATACCGCAATTTAAGGTTATAAAAAACCTTTACCTGCATGTTACCTGTCTTTATTCCATTTGTCTATTTCCAGGGTGAACCGGGTTCCAAAGGTGTTACCGGTTTTCCTGGAGAAATTGGTGAAAGAGTGAGTCAAATAGCATAAACTTCTCTTAAAAATTGTTAGTCTATAACTTAGCAATGTTTTGACCGTCCACATAACGTATATTGTGCAGAATTCTATTAAGTAAAATCTGATGCTTAATTTTGGGAAATTTTACAGGGTTATCAAGGTTCCTCGGGTATGAAGGGAGAAAAAGGTTATCCAGGTGCTGAAGGCCGTGAGGTAAGCACTGTTTACACAAACTTAGTCTACTTAACTATTGACGTGTGAATGTGAAAATATTGATATCAACTCCACATTTTGGCCATATTTAAAAGTACTCCGGTGTCTTCACATATTTATACTACGCGCGAAGCTTTGCTGTCCGTTTGTTTGTGCATTTATACGCCTGTCATGCAGACTACAAATCTGATTGATCAAACATGTATATTGTGGGATATCCGCACCAAATTTAGTACGAATGAAGTCAAACAGTTTGGGCGTCGTGTTTAACATGTTATTGATAAATGGATTGAGAACAACACAACGTTACGAGCAAGTTGTAATACTCTACTTTTCAAACACCTCGAGTGCCTTCCTCAAGAGTGTTGTAACCGAAATCGATTACTCTATTGTGTTATTCTCCATCCATTTACCAAAAACGTGTATATTGTTCATGAGATTCACTCAATAACCGTTGTAATGGTTGAATCGGAACAAGTAGAAAGTGGTATTTCACCTTTGATTCGTTTAGTTGGTTTACTTTTAGACTAGTTATCATGATGCCATAGTGTCTAATTTGCGACGATTTCCGACGCGTGGATGTTTTCCAGAATTACCGTGTTTACACGGTTCCTCTGTTTGTAAGACAGTTTGACAATCAAGCGGAAATTAACAGGCGACAAAGTGGATTTTATTTGGTCATTCTCAAAAGCTGACCGTGCGTTACTCATGTGAAATAAACAGTAAGGTTTCAATTTAGTTTTTGTTTTGACACCATAAGTACACATTACTTCAGTTTATAAGATCAACAATTCAAGTTCCTAGCCGGAATCTTTATATACATTATTAATAAGAGAACAAATTAAATAAATAAATAAAATTATGTTTATAATAAACGTCACTAATGGTTCAAAATCATTTGTCTATGCGACCAACTATTTTTTTGTTTGAATGTTTCAAGCTCTGCCGAGATTTTTCAAATCAAGCAAACTTCAAGTTTATACTGACGAATATAAGGTTGTGGAACATGGCAAAGATCTGTTTAAGGAAAGGCCAATTCAAACTAGTATGTCGAGAGTCATCGTAAAGTATGCCATAAATAACAACCTGTTTATCGAGAAAAAAATGATCACCTAACGATTATACGGTTTGCCTTTACGTGAAATCATAACGAACATCAGTCCCTCATGTCGTGGAACAGAAAGAAACATTTTGCTAACTTACTGTCATTCGGAGAACTCATCAGCAGAAGATCTTGAAATAACCTTCCAAATTTCCTTTCTAGGGTGATCCTGGGGATGACGGTGATGTTGGTGAACCTGGTGAACCGGTGAGTATCATTTATCAATTTATAAATTGCAAACTTGTGCATACAACTAATTGTAGGCTGCTAAAACCTTGATAAATTAGAACAAGCTATGTACTTTACGTGAAGAAACGAGAGGATATTAGGTGACGCGGAAACTTTGTCATTATGTATCAAAACTCATGTTTCATACAAACTGATTCTACTGTCCGAGTAACGGTAGACGAAAAGGATTATAAAACGTTTATTAATTCGACTTTGAATAATACTGTACATATTAGTAGAGTACGCTTCATTCAATCTCTTTCACTTTCGAACTACATTGAACAACCTCATTAAGTCTTTCCGCAACTAAAAATTTGAATAATTTGTTTCGATTTATTTGGTTTAATAAACTTCAGAAGTCTCATGCAAACTGCACTGTAAAAATACAAATTAGCCTGTAATTTTGTAAGTGTGATTCTACGTTCTGGCATAGCTTGCCAGAACAGACGGCAAACAGATAACATTTGGTCGCCACGGTCATGACGTTTGTACTATTACAAACAAGTCTGGTTGGTACGTATGTTGGCAAACGGTAAAAACAGTCACAGAAATAACCATAACATAATCCGCTTACTGTCAGGCTTTCTTTGCATTCGTATGTGTGTGTGTGTGCATGTGCGTGTACGTGTTTGAAAGAGTTGGCTAACAGCATTCTGTTATGATTTAAGAAATTGGTAAGGGAAGATTCTATACAGGATTCTTTTGTTATTCTCGAATGCTAACAGAACATGACACTGAACGCACGCTAACGTTGTATTTGACCTTTTTTGGAATGATGGTCAAACAGTCGAAAACAATTTTCGGTCGATTAGCTAAATCTTAAAAGATGAAAAGATTGTATTTTTTGTCCGTCTTAATTACATCGCAGCTGTTGTAATTTCTATCGTTTTCTGGTTGCAGGGTGATTCTGGTGTTGACGGGCCACGTGGTCAACAAGGAGGTTTTGGCGAAAAAGGTGATCGAGGTATTTACGGTCGAGATGGTCAACGTGGTTTGCAAGGACAACCTGGTCCTCCAGGAGTAAGTTTAATGCGTTGATACTCTGAATGTTAGAGAGTGGAGGTTTTTAAGCTATTATCAAAGCTTCTTTCCTGGTGTTCGTGTTATGGAATGCTCAACTCTGTTATTTGCTCACCAGGAAGTCACATGTCCAATCACAGAACGTCCTAAAGGTGCAAAGGGAGAACCTGGATATCCAGGGGAGAAGGGAGAAGTCGGAGACTTTGGACAACGTGGACAAATGGGAGAAAAAGGTCTACCGGGAGCAGAAGGTCGTAAAGGGATTCAGGGTAGCCCAGGGAAACAATGTGAGCCAGGCCCTATCGGGCTGCCGGGCCTCAAAGGGGAATATGGTGAGTCAACAGAATATACTATAAGGTATATTATGTGCTGATATCTGAGTGGACTACTTGAAACCGAAAAGATATCCTCGGACATATGTTGAAAGGATTTTGTTTTCAAAATTTCAAACCGACGTTTGGGATGCAAAAATCGATGGGCACGTGTCCACAAAGTGAGGAAGATCAATAACTAATGCGATTATCTAACATATGACAGAGATCGACAAGAGTATATATCCAAGTCAATTATTCGGAAACGCCTCTGAAACGTGATTCACGGTCACTGCAATCTTACGAAGGCCAAAGTGACTGCGAGTTGAGTAAATAACTTTGTGTTATGTTTCAAAAAAGCTAAGTTGTGAGATGATACGGTCACTTTGGCATTCTTATCAATCTGACAGGATTTCTCGGTCAAACAGAATGAGGATAAAACAACTTTGAAGCAATTTGTTCTCTTTTTGAACTTGAATAAGGCAATGAGAAGACGTAAATCATGTGATGTTCCCCGGAGTAACATTTCGTACATTCTGATCACACATAGACATGTAACCAATTTTAAACATTAAGATAAGGTTACATAGGGCGGAAATAATGGCTTAAGGGATTAGACAGACGCACTACGGAACCTTATCTTAATGCTTAGAATCAGTTACATGTCCATGTGTGATCAGAATGTACGAAATGTTACTCCGGAGAACATCACGTGATTTAAGTCTTCTCATTGCCTTATTAAAGCTAAAACAACTGTTAGATCATCACATGTCAGATGCTCAAACATTCTCTACCAGGATAAATTTGATATTATTTTGAGCAGTTTTTTGTTCACGATAGGTCACAGACAATAGTGAAGGTTTTGACGTACTTGTCCTAGTATGACTTTTCGTGACGCATCAAATTAGTGGACATGGTTTCAGGAATAACGGGATGATTAGTTACCAATACGTTTTTCACTCGACAAGCTTTGGTCACGTCTACCTCCTTGCGGGCTGTTTTCCGACAACGATGCCACATAATCACCTAGACAACTCTGTTCAGGTTGGTGCTAACATGCGCCAGCTTCGAGGGTGCTTGATGTGATGCGAACGTGTAGTGATGGATTTCAAACGAACACAGTTAGCCTGTTTGGCTTCTAGGACGGACGACAAGGCGTGTCAATCATTTTATTTCCTACGTTATGAAACCCGTACGGTTCAAATGTTGGTTTTATGTGTTGGGGATAAATGGCAGTGCTGAGATGTCCTCTATAGTTGGCCGATCCCAGCGGTAGCTTACACATTGATAGATAAACTCTGTTGGACAGATCCTGTTAAGTTCTTTACGAGCTCACTGACGACGTCAAACTGAAGGAATGTGCTCACTTCGGATCACATCCTTCAAACTGTTCGTGTCAATTTTGGTATACAACTGTCTACTTATTGAAGCGGAATTCAAAAGATGTTAACGTTGCAAACAGTTGTTCTCAATCACTCTTATCAGGCGTTTGTAGACTTAAGGTACAAAACTCAGTCCTCTGGGTAACATTTCCTGACATTTTCTACTGGAAGAGGATGCAGACTATGATATATTCAGGAGACTGGTACGAGCGCCTACTGCAAGAGGCATGACCGTCAGTGTCATGCTTGCCTGGATTTCAAGTGGTTTCGGCTGGTTGACCGAGGGAACTGAACGGTTCCCGTAAGTCGCACACAGTGTACACAGACATAGACGAAACGGTCATAAGGTATGCAGAAGCTTCCAGATAGTATGAGTTATGTTATTAATTCCGGTCGCGTAACATAGGTACAGATTCCTAGTATATCAAGGGATTCTTTATCACATTTTGTTAAATTATCATGTTTTCTGACTGTCTATCCGAGGTTTTACACGTTTTGCACGGCTGATCCATCGAAAATGAGCCCACGCCTAATACATCTGAGTGGAAGGCAGTGCACCGTTGCCTCTCACTCCATACCGGATAATGTTTCAGAGGCAAAAACCTGAAAATGTCTGCTTGTGAAAGAAACTCCGGAACAGTGGTATAACGTGTTTTCAGTCATCTTCAGAACTGCTATCATTGATCCGAAAAGGCAATTCCAACTTTGGGCTAGCAACTCGAATTTTCGGAAACTTTCACCCCATAGGTCTTTCCATACTGTTCAACTCGTTAGTGTACCAACACCTAAAGTGAACTGTTCAAAACTTGCGAGAGACACTTAATCCGTTGAAAACTTTCACAGAACTACAGCAAAATGGATTAGTGCACCTAATTTGTAACGGTATTCGAATTGATTCAGTAAAATGGGTCAGATTTCTATGTTCCACGGATGAGTCAGAGGTGATCCAATCTTTTTAGATGGCAGTCCGGACCAACTTGACAGCACATTGCGAAATGTGTATGTGCTCACCATAATTCACCAATCCAGTATTTTTTGCTAAGGGTGAACCATTAAATAAGCCGTATGACTTGTAAAAATAGTTATTCGGCCTCCGTTCATCTTCAGTCGACAGTAAATCGTCCGTGTCTGCCGGAAAGTGAACAGCAGATAACGAAGTCGAACGCAGATATCATGTACACTTTCAGGACACCACGTAGGCAGTTCAGGCGGGTTGGCAATCAAAAGCTTTTCAGTAGATTAAATTGCCCCCACTGTCACCATTGATTAGACGATACGTTTTTTGTTTCGTCTTGATGTATGTGTGTGTGTGTGTGTGTGAAGTGTCATTAGGATATCGCGGGATATTCTGAATGAGTCGCTTCATTTTCCAAACTCGTTCCCGATAAACATCCGATGTCAAAACCTTCGCCTTCTCAGGTTGGGAATCAAGGTGTACGATCGAGTAACGATCCTTAAAAAATGTATCGATAAAGCATATAACATTTTATTCGTGTATACTGCTCATAATTAAATTGAGGGTAGGTCAAACACAATGAGTAAACGATCAGTATGGCTCTGTAGGTTCGCGTTTGACTCCGATGAAAACCATCACAATGCAAAGTCAGAAATTAACACGATAACAGATGACGGTCTACAGTTCATAAAACATAAGTATCATAGCGTACTCATTACTTTGCTGTATCGACTGGGGCACGTGGAGAGATAATATGCACCTTCTGCTGACCCACCCAAACAAATTTTTCTCGGTTGTTATCGATAGGATCGTTGACATTGTTGTTACGTGTTGTTACATGTTGTTGCATGTAGAAATAGTTATTCTAACTTACTGCTGAACTGTTATCGTTCCACTCTTTCAGGTCTCAGTGGAGAGCCAGGACCAGCTGGTGAGGATGGACAGCCTGGAAGACGAGGTGAAAGAGGACCACCGGGTGAAGATGGGTTCGGAGAAATGGGTGAAGTTGGTCCGGTTGGTGTGGGGGGCTTCACTGGACGTCCTGGTAAGCATTACTGCTGTTACATGAGGCCTAAATAAATCATACAGTTTATCCCAGGTTAAGCTGAGCAGTATTACTTAACAATCGAGCGGAAGAAACTAGATACTTTTTCAAAATGTGGATGTGAAAAACTGATAGAATAACATATTTCTGCTTAAACTGTTTTTATTTGCCCATTATTTAGAACACGCTTGTTTAAGTTGGAAAAACAACAGACCCCAAACCTTACGGAGTTGAGGTCCCCTGACAATATGTAATCGGAAAGGGATTCAGGCGGGTAACTTTCTTGTCACTCATCGCAGTTACAGCACAACTTAACCTATATTCCTGTGAGTATCATTTTAAAATGAAAGCAAATGGCTGGATCTTCCCCAAGAATTTAAACAAAGATCTAAAAAAGCTAACCCGTGTGATTACAACACAAGTGCATACATTATGAACGTACACATAAGTGCGACTTTCATTACAATAAGCATACACGAGACAGTGAAAGATATAAGACTAGATGAAATAATAAATAACCAGATCAAAATGTCATATGATCCTAAGAAAGTCTTCACTAACTGTGCCTCCTCACAGAAAAAATCGGATATTTTTGTAAGCCTTTTTTGGCGTACACTTTTGTTCACAGTCCATCGGTCCCTCACACGATAAACAACCTACTGAATATTGATTAGCAAATTACGTCACAACATTTTTTGCTAAGAAATTATCGGGGATTTGGTTGATTTAATTTTAAAAATCATTCATATTTTATGGGGGATTTTGCGTTCTACTGACTTTTTCAGTTAAAAAGGGACGTTCGATAGTTTTGCTCCCGTTAGAGCTCAAAATGTATTCTCAAAACAAAACAACCTGAGTATTACTGAGGAGTTATTGTGGAAGGTACGCCCAACTCAGTATAATCTTGTGTGAAATAAGTGACATAATAGCCGGCACATTTGCCTCGGAAAATTCTGGGCGCAGTTCAAGTCCTGGCAGTGGAAAGGAAAGTCCTATCAAGAGACTGATGGTCTATGTGTTTTTCCATCTCTTTCGTCTTTTCCACCTACAAGTTACCAATTTCGTTGCTGTGGAACATAATCACTATGGTCCCTGATGCAGAAGGCATATAACAATGTGTCATTGTTATTGTTGTTTGTGGTGGTACTGTTGTTGTCGAGGATGATGATGACAGAGATGACGATACTATCCTAGTTGTATTTGTTATTGTTATCGTGGGTTATTACGTTGATGAGTATTGATGAGTAGTTGGGGATTTTGATTTTCATATAGATTGAACATCACCCACAGTTGATCGTAGCTGTCGCATTCCCATAGACTTTCCAGTCGGCCCCTTTCGAAAACCAGAAGCACTAGACTTGAGTTTCGGTCTCAGTAGAGCTCATCAGTAGTGCATATCATCGC
>LUCH01000244.1:253566-272228 GCA_013368495.1 Paragonimus heterotremus | reverse complement strand
ACTAATACCCAACGAAACTATGTTCTGAACAAAGTACCACACACGACTGTTATCAGTCAGATGCCACTTGAACCGGTTGGTCGGGAGCTTTACTGAATTCGTTACATGAATTTCTTCAGCCGATACGACCCGTTAACGAACTAACTGAACTGGCAACGGGTATAGCGCGTCACATTGCCACACGAAGTCCGCCAGCTTGCAGTCGTCCGCTCCCCTTAGCTCCCAATAATCTGAAATGTGTCCACGCAGTATAAACTTCGGCTCGGCCTATCCCACAACTATTGAGAACATTTCACGATATGATAATATTTAATCTACTTCCTGCAGTCACGAATATAAGACATTAGAATGTGCAGTGTGTGCGGACAGCAACGATAGTAGGGATGGTCAACGTTTGAGTTTACATGAAACGGCGACTGTCATCATTTTTAGGAAAAAACTGTATGGAACAGTTTGTGATCACGTATGTTTCCTCACAGCTCAGCGCCATAGTGAACCAGAAGTGTGGATATTCAGTTTAATCGCCGCTGACAACGGAACTAAATGGTGTCCCAAGGGAGGAGTGCGCATCTTTCAAGTACACTAGGCAATACCCGAGAGGTGTGGGCATATTGGCCTTGAGGATTTAGCTATTTCGTGGATCGTCTAGAAGAAGGAGGCGTCTGTTACGTGCAATTAGTTGTGCGTAGGCAGATGAAATTAGCACTGGGCTTGTATTAGGTTTCATATCGCAGGGATGCTTAGAGACGTACATTTAGAATCGACACGAGGAGAAGCGCGACTGCAACCTTATTGTAAGCTTACGATCGTTGATCAGTACACAAGTCTATCCCAAGTGGGTGGTGATAGGCGGCTGACGGTCATATAACCATGGGGATCGACGGGCCAGTCCTCCGCAGTTTCGTTCACGGCATTCCTTATGCCATGAGTACATAAAGCCAGGTGATTCCTTTCCTTACGCTGCTGCGCTGATGCAGCGTGAAACATACCCAAACTATGGTCTATGTATACTGCCGATATCAGTGCACAGACTGGCGATTAGGGCTGTGAGGCTAAGAATGGTCTGTATCTCCAAGATCGTCCGTTATGATTGTCCGTGCAACTGTAATTGTAGTGGGCTGTGTTCTCACGACTGATAACCTTGATGTGGCGAGCCATGTGATAATACTCGTCGGGGCTCATTGAGTGTGTGCATGTGGGGCGCAGAGCTCAGGTTAGATAAGATTCTGGCGAATCAATGTGCAGGTTGGTTTATTTCACAACGACGCGGTGGAAGTGCGCTAAGTTGGTCTTAACACGGTCTCGATCCCCTAGGACGCTGGCCTTTTACGACATGAAAACCCTGAAGGTTGCATGAAGATATAAGTCTGTAGTAGACCAGAATGTGAAAAGATGATGGGACTTCTGTGGAACTGTCTTCTGAAAAGCTCTGGGGGCTCTTGAAAGGTATTCAAGCATTCCAAACTCTCTGAAACCTAGACAGGGAAGGGAGCGGGCGACCGGAAATGTGCATGAAACATAGGGTAGGTGGAAGCTGGACGCTGTCAGTTCTTGAACGGCTTGTTTAGTTTCAAGGCTTGCGGTTTTTTGAACGTTTGCAAGGAGACGGTTTTCTTTCGCCATAATGACGTAGACCAAGTTTCTTTGGGTGTACGGTGAAACTGTTGACACTGGGCGCAAAAATCCAAAAACTGCTTAGCATGGGGAAACCTTTTTGGATGACCGCGCACAGATAATTGTCTGCATGGAACTTCAGAGCGTGTGACAATACTACGCGACGCCGAAATTAACTACTATTTCTGAACTGGCAATGCACATAAAAGCCAATTAGATTTAGATGAAGCAAGCCGAATGGTCTTAGCGCTGACGGTGTTATCCGTGCAGTCATTTCTCGGGCAACCCTGTTGGTTCGTAAGTATCCGTGGTTTGCACAAACAACGTGGACGGTTCCTGGTGAACCCGCGGAAGCCATCTCGTAGTTTGATGTATCGCTTGTTGTAGTGCTACAAAAACCAGTTTGGTTCGAATTTGGCTGTGCGTCTGGTGAGCATGCAGGAGTTACCGCGCAACGAAAACGTTAATACTAGTGTTTTTTTTGCAGTACCAACCTCTGACAGTGCCTACGACACCGAGGTGTGCCGTGGCAAAGGCTGCACTCGAACAGAGGTTGTCCCTAGATCTGTCCTTCATGTTTACTATGCCGTGGCGGGAGAAAAGGCGACGGATACGTTGAGGCCTGAGATAAGTGTTGTGGGATGGTGAGACTCCTGTGGGAGTAACTTGTTCCAAGCTGAATTGTCAAGCGTTAGTGGTTTGAGCCGTAAGGACGTGGAGTTCGGGGCGTACATTGTGGTGTCTACAATTGTACGAACGACACCGCTGGAAAGATGTTCAGGAGGTGGCTGAAGAGACCTGGCTTGCCAAATGTTTCGGCTTGTGAATACTGAACGAGAGTGGATGCGTCTTTAGCAGTGTGGCGCTAGGATTTGACAGGTCAGTAAGTTCGTGTTGGTTACTGAGTCCGTGCTAGAGTGGACTAAGCTAGGGGCCACTTTGGGAAGAATGCGAGGACGCTAACACCAAATAGAACTGGACAGTTTTCCGTAGAAGCCCCGAGTAACCGTGAGGTTAAGTAATGGCTAGCGTGCACAAGTAGTGATCTGAGGTGGGACGGTATTTGTAACTGTGGTGTGACTCGTACGGCGTGTGAAACTGACGTGAATGGAAGTTACCAAAAAATCTACTGAAACGCTCAGGTGTGAGGGGTTATATATATCTGATGGCGTTGAATTTGTGTTGTTGGGTGCCTTCCCATCGCTAGACACATTGTTTTGATTGGGGATACCAGAGGAATGGGGACCTGTGGGACGGTGAAATATTGTTACGGTCAGTGGAGATTGTTTCGGTTGAGCATCGAGGGGTGCTACATTTCTGCTGTTACGGGCGAAGGTTCCCGTAGCTCTCGGCTGTAGTTTGTGATCAGCTTTGATTTGTGGTTGGGCTTTTGCCAACTGGCCGCACTTCTGTATTCCTTGCGGAGAGCAATCACGAAAGATGTCTTTTTTAATTAAAAAAAGAAATGTTGACGTTGACAAATTGCAGGACCAGTTTTTCCAGGCAGTCTTTGAACCAAGTTTGACGGGCAAAGTTACGAGAAGACAGGAGAACATTTTAATTGGCTTGGTATGCAGTTTGCTGGCGACTACAAGCCCATTGAAGTCGGAAGGAGAAGATGATAACACCGATTTGATCGGTTCATTTGGAAGGGTAGAGGCTCGACCCTTTAGGACAACTCTCTCTGGGCTTTCACTATTGTTGCGACTGTCATTTCTGCAACCTAGATAGCCGTGGTTGCAGTACCAGGAAAAGCAAGGGTTGGGCCCACTTGCGGACAGCTCTTCCTGATTAACGTCGGTTAACACGCGGATGCTCATCTCATTTTTCATTGACAATGAGAGATAGAACAGGGTAGTACCAGACACAGATGCAGGTGATGCGCACGTGGCTGATTGAAGCATCGAAGTGTTTCAATCTTCGTTGTATCCACAGTTCGTGTTTAGGGAGGGAACGCCGAAAGATGCCGGTTTGACTGAACTGGCATTTCTTTAAGCACTTACACCAATGTGTGCCGTTTTGTACAGATGGTCTTCATCCATGAAGACCGCAAGTGTCTACAGACTGGGTAAATAGCCGCGGAACTCCAGCACTGCTGAATCTGATGCGAGTCACCGAAAAGTGTGCAGGGCTAGTAATGATGATAGCGGTAGAATGCGAAGTGAAATGATGTATTGAACAAGTAGTAGTTGTCCAGTAACAAATACTGGTAATCTCATGTACGTTTTTGATGTACAAAACTGTCATGAAAGAATGATAATAGGAGACAGTGATAGCAAGCCAAGCTGAATCGAAGTACTTATCGCCTGGGCGAATTAAAAGCCTTTGCATTTTCCGAAGAACGTTGACAGTCTGTCGTCCGTTCGACCATGAACAAAAATTCTTCACTTTGTGAGAGGTACTGCATTCGTGTCGCACGCTGAAGGTGTTTGCTTTAAGTGACGATGTATAATCGTCTTTGGTGTCGTTTGCGACATTCATGAGAGACTGTCTGCCGATCAACACTCATTGGAGATTGTTCTGTTTTTAATGTTTCATGATGCACCCCCGAATGACACTTCACTTTATGACCGATTTCGTTTGTCTTTGGACTCAGTAGGTAGAGATTTTTTGAGTGGAAGTGTGTATATGGCGCTATTGGCACGCATAGGTCGACAAACATGCAAACAAACAAACGCGATCACATGCAGCAGGCAGACAAAGATCCTTAGGATCCTACGTACAATGTGAACTAGGATTTTGGAGAGAATTTCCCATATCGTACAGAAGGCAGGTCGGGGTTATCTCCAGGTCACTACACATGTTTCTCAATGTAGTTTGCTTCTAAGGAATGTCAGGAGAAGGATGAAAATTGGCCGAGTGCGTTGTTTTTGTGCTTTCGGTTCATACGTTCGAGCAGTGTGTAGGGCTTCGTTGGTTCACTTGCGAAGACCTCGCATATCACGCATATAGTTTACTGTTGATTGTTAGATGTGGGTATAATTTCATAATTCAGAAACTCAACACAGTATTCTTGACTGTTCTCTTTACCGTGCGGTGAATCTGTCATTCTTACTTTTGATTCTGAAAACGAAGTTGAAGACTTTTCATGTTACTAGGCTGTGCGTCAGGCCGTCTCCCGGAATTTAAATAGAATGTGTATGTTGCCCGCAACACTTACACGGATTCCAGAGGTTATTTGGGGAGTTGTTTTGAGAGTTGTCCACCGGACAACTTACACTATTATGAATTGCTGAGTGACCAGTGAGACCAACACTGTTGGTTAGTAGGATGATCGAAACCAGCAAAGTTGACGTTGCACATCCATGGCGGCATAAGGTTTAACACAGCATCTAATACGATGTAAAATTCCACTGCATATGCTCTCTTCATTGAAAGTAATAATCACGTTAATTTTCGACCCGATTCCATGTGTAGTGGACAAGTGGGTATGCGCTATACGGTTGTCCACTTATAATTTACAAGCCTTTCCTGAAGAGCAGTCGAAACGTAGTCCCAACAGACATCGAACTGGAGAACGCAGTGAGGTTTGGAAACAATCCGTATACTTCCATTATTGCTTAGAACTATGACGAGCAATGAGCTCTAGTCTAATCTGGGACTAACGGCAGCAACCAAGAGGAGAAAAATAAGAAGCGCGAGGTGGGCTACTGCCCACTCGGCGGCACTCAAAAGCACGCCAGACAAGAAGTACATAGATCCTTGGGATCTGTTAAGCAACACTCGAAAAGATGCAAGTAAAACGACCTTAAATAATGAAATAATAGGTAAGTCATTAGGAAAAGAACAAGCCTTCGCTGTGTGCAATTAGTTGCACGACTGAAGAAAGTGGCACTGAGTTCGTGTCAAGCTTCCTATTGAAGGCGTACGCAGATTCATGCGTACAGAACAGACAGGCGAGAAGACACGGTTGCAGCCGGGATCCTTAGAGAAGCCACACGATCGCTGGTCTCTACAATTTGATGTTTATTTATAATCTGTTAAACTGTGTGCACATAGTTCCTGACTATTTACACGATTCATAATACAATGTATCTTTTGTGCAGATATGCTGAACTGACTTTGTTTTATATTCGTTTCTCAAGAGAAGCCATGAAAATATCGGCTAGCACAGTTCCAAAAGGACTACCCATAAGTGAACTATCTGTCTTGCGGTAAAATTGTCTATTTGGTAAGTGGTAGAGTATAAGTGTGTATATATAAGTGTATAGAATATGAAGCTTGCATAAATGAAATTCCAGTGGGTCTAACGTTAGATGGTTCTCCATCACACAGTCATGAATGACGTCAGTCACTTCGACGAAGGGTACGTTTGTAAATAAAGAATGGACATCAAACGTGTTGGGGAATCCAGTTTTTCCTGTCCAAAACCGCCTCCGTGCTCCAGAAAACCGATCAGTCCAATCAGAATGAGCGGAACTGTCCAGAAAGGTCGAGGGGGTAGCCTTGGTTAGTTTTTTTACCCGTCTGACCTTTATTCCGCTATACTTATTGGTAGCCTAGTGACCCTAACTATTTTTTTGACAACCGTCCTATTTTATCGTTCGAGAATGTTTTCAGGTCACTATGCGTCATATAAATCCCTTGCAGTTTTTCGCCTTGTCGCACACGTTTTAGGGCGGAATAGAGCTGTTTTTTTTTACACACTTCTTTGGGCTTGTTTTGGGAGCAAATACGGGGTCGGTCGCGGTATTTCTGGGACTAAACTTTTCCGAGCTAATTGTTAGAAAGAGTTCGATTTCTGACGAGCGCACTACTATATCGAAGACGAACCAGCTTATCTTTTCGAGGGTTTACAACAAAACGATGCCATCACCACGTCAGCAACATTCATATTGTAGTGGACTGTCAGGCAGAAAGTGCGAGCATTCCGACTGTCGGCGAAATACCTGAACACAGGGGGAGGTGCGTTCAAAAACTCACAGTGAGCGGATGGAGGACGGTGTGGGCGACCGGATGAGTCATCGCTCGACCGGATCGGACCGACGGGCGAGACGTGGCAGCCAAAATAGGATGGATGACCAAGTTGAAGTCGTGATTATTCCAACACTCAGGAATATCTTGACACGGCTGTGGAGTACGGTCAAAGCCCACAGTGCATGGACGGAGGACAGCACGGACGACCTGACAAGCCATCGCTGAACGAAATCGGATCAACGGACGAGGAATAGTAGGTGGAAAACCCCCGGATAGAAGGCGCCAATCACACACCTAAACAGGGTAGAAGTGCACACGACGTGTGAGCGGAAACCGGGGTGTGTTGTGGATTGGAATTGTTATTCAAAATCGCGAGCGCTTGTGTGGCATGACAACTAGCTAGTTGGGCAATAAAGATGATGCTTTATTGGGCGCCTTTTCGCTACAATATTGCGTATGCCTTTTATGAAGTCAAATATGTCCTCAATCGAATGTCTGCATAAGTGGACCTTGATTGGCCCGACAACTTTTACCAGCCATTTCGCCAGACCATGATAAACAGAATTCGTCATTGATATTTGGGTTTGTGTATCTTTGGAAGACCATAAAAACGAGGTGTCTCCGTCCCTCTGGGAGCTAGTTCACGGTGTCTTTCAGTCAATTAAGCCAGCGGTTCCAAAGTCTCTTAACCAAATGGTGATCTTTTTCGATAAGCTGCACTACATTCTTTTGGTTCGGATGCAGATAAAACGTTTTGTGATCTGATACGATAGAATTCATCTTATACACAATCTGATCGACTGAGCTCTTGTCAGGGAACATAATGATGTTGTTTGGATACTTTCGAAAATCTTTCAGTGCATGTATGTGATATTTTCGTCAGTGAGCAGTCTTGTCTAGTAAGTGCTGTTTGATACTGACGAACCAGGTCCACCATTTTCGCTTTAAACCACTTATTTTCTGTACACTGCTATTTACATGCCATATATATATATATATATATATATATATATATATATATATTGCCATATATATATATATATATATATATATATATATATATATATTACTGGCGTTATTCATCTTCTGATTAAAAGTAACTTTCGCACTAACACGCGCCTAATAAATATTGTTTGCGCGTTACGAGTATTGTAACATGCAGGCCAGCCGTCTTTATTCTGGTTGGCCGTTAAACTTACGGACCAACTTTGGAACAACTTGAAGACACCGGGGGACAGTGTTCTTGCGAAGAAGTGGTTCCAACAACAGTCCTGTAAAAGTGAAACAACAAAAACCAGTATGAGCCAAAGACCCAGTAAACCATGCACACGACTTACGCAAACTAAAACTAAAACGGCGTCAACACAGCAGCACGCCCTGTTACGCGCTTGTTGGTTTCAACCGCACGTTACTGTAGGCACGTCACCCCAAGGTCAGATAAGCATCACCATGGTTACGATAAGTCGAGTGAATGGAGGGTTCACTTATCAACTGTCTGCACGTATCGTGGTGGCCTGTCGAATCGGAGGTGCGAACATGCCAATTCTTAGTGGAATACTTCAGTGCGGTGATGAGGTACATCGAAATGCTCACAGCGAGCAGGTGGTGGACAGCGTGGGTGACCGGATGAACTATCGCCCAACGAGATCGGACCATCGGACGAGGAACGTCAGGTTGAAGAACACCCGACAGAAGACGTCGGCCACACAAACCTGGCAGAGGCGCACACGGCGTGTGAGCGGAAACCGGGATTGTGCCACGGACCGGAATTCCGGTTCATAGACGCGGGCGTGCGCGCGACTTGGGGACGAGCGAGTTGGACAGTAAAGATTGTGCCTTATTGAACGCCCTTTCGCAGCAATATCACGTCCGGTATACTCTGGTGGCCAGCCATCTTTACACTCCAGGCAGTAGAGTGAAAACATCTGCCTAAGGTAGAATTTACGACCTACATGTAGTTTATGAATACCACTTACTTTTAACAGTTGAGATGAGGAACTGTGTTGATTTGACGAATTGCATTTCCGTCATAACCACAACACAGGTTTATCATCCGGCAGCCAATCTTGATCACTGGCACATTAGGTCAGTTGCAGTGTTTTACGTCGTGTCTGTATAATTGTGAAAAGCAGTGGAGTGGGGGTACCGGATGATGGCATTTCTCCAAAAAGACTGGACTACAGTCTGGATCTGGATGGGCAATAAAACGGACAAACAAGTATCAGAGGCCAAGTAAATCATGCGCACAGCTTATGCAGTCGAAGGTCAAAGTAACGTCAGTCACACAACACTGTGGTATGTAATGAATTGCAGTTGGTCAACATCCTTCAGTCAAAAATTGAGTTATTTTCGCTGTCAGTAGCATTACGACGAACTTCAGTGTGGTTTGTATCTGCTGCTTGGGTCCGTTTAGTTCGAACACTGTCCTGCTGGGCATCTGTCTACACACTACTACTATTCTGGCTAACTCACTTTCGTTCAATTCCAAATACACTAACCGGCTGCAAGTCGACATCCAATGCCTCGACTTTTTTGCAGCGTGAAACTAATGCAACCTGGAGTCGCAATGTAGCTACCGTAATTGAGCAGGTGAACCCTCAATACAACGTTTCCGATCTTGAGGAGTGGTTCGTATGCTTTGATGTAGGGTTCATTGTCTGGAACTGCATCAAGTAGGACAAACAGTCTGCATACTTTCTGACGGCTGCCGGTGAGACAGTTCCACACGTTCTCATGCAGTCCATCATAGATGTCTCGATACTAGTGGTGTTCTTACTATTCCAGAGCACGTCATTGCTCATGAGTGTGTCGATGGCTGCGAGGTGTCAACAGTGATACAGCAGCAGCTTGTGATTTTGATATCGTTCATCGGTCAGACAATTAAATTCCTCATGTGGTTTTCTGTCGCGGTACACCGTGTTTTTCCCTTTGTTCTTTAATCGTGCACCTCACTGATATATCACAACAAAAGCTTTGCAAAGATGCCGTTCACTCTTATGAAATGTTTTTAGCACCTAGAAAAAGATGCACCTTTCAAGTGGGAAAGAAAATTCCCACCTTTTTATCATATCCACGAAAAACTGTTGATCCTCCTGGACTAGATGTGCTGAACGGATGAATTGATCGTATCCCATACACTCGGGAAACTGGTATCAAATGATTTTCTACAGGGGCCAAGCGAAGTTCAGTAAGCGAAAGTCTCGTGAGATGAATGTGCTGTTGGCCGGAGGTTGGTGATATCATCATAAATCTCCTCAAGGCATTTGCTACTTGCATGTACAAGTTCAACTCCCCATCCGGAGACTCAGTTCTCTGACCAATGTGACACAGAGTTCATGATGGCTACCCCGAACCATTCCTCAACAGATGCAACGTTTTGGTACTGACTGGTTCCCATTCTAATTTGACCAGAATGTACCTGACCAACACCCCGAATACACAGCCTGCAGTGTAGACCCTGCAGAAGTACAGGCCTTCACGTACCTATTAAAACTGTTTGTTGTTACCTGTCCAAAATCTCAACTGTTGGGTCATCTTTTGTGACATACAGGACAACAGGTCGATTTCTGGCCTTTCTATCTGGGTGTTTATTATAAAACCTGAGTTGGATGTAGCTGTGGTGTCCCCAGTGAACGGTGCCATCTTGGAGGTCGATAACCTTTACAATGGACGTGTCCAGCTAGCCCGTGATGAGCCCGCAATCTACTCGTTAATTCATTCTGTCATAAACAGATCGCTTAGCTGACGTTCACGCCCCGCAGAAAAAACCAATGACCTCTAGACTCAAAAAGTTAGTTGTGCATTGTGCCACATCCCAGTATTGAGGACAAAATTTGGTCATGAAAGTATTCCATGCAGGCAGTATCTTCAGGTTTTCAAAGCCGTATTTTCCATGTTTTTCACTGCCGTAGTAGAACGTGGACGTCTGGTGCAGAAAACTTGGATTTGTAGCCTCTACTACCCAGACATGTTTTGATTTTGATGACAAAACTGTGATTCATTGTAAGCAATCGATTCTCCAAACCACCAGATTTCCTTATCTCAACTGTCAAGAATTAATAAACTTACATGTAAGTCGTAAGTTTTAACTAAAGCAGATATCTTGACTCTACTACCCTGGGTGTGATTATGACTGGCTACCAAAGTGTACCAGGCGTGGCATACGCCTACAGTAGATAACTGAATCCTTGATTCACTCGACTAATAATAGCTATTATGACGGTTGTCTGATCTTTGAGTGTTGTGTATACCCGTACCGTGCAGCCGATATTGATTAAGCGCGCACAGATCGAATTGAATTTAGTCGTTCTCACAACAACGCATGCGAAAACCTGGAAGCAGTGGACGGTCAACTAATACAAGAAGACAATTGTGTACACTCAACTCCTACATGCAGCATAACGTGCTTCTGAAAACGACCTCCAAGTCCTCTTCGGATTGTATGTCACGTATCTCATATGATGAACTTCTGTTCGATTGCATGTCGTACTTTCGCGTCGATACTGACTGGTGACTGATTAATCGCTAGAAACAAAATGCATCAGCTGCGACAAAATCATCTTATTACTATCTCCTCTCTCTCCTTACAGGCAACAGCGCACCAGTTGTCCACTTCTGTGCGTGACTGCCATATAACCATAGGAAGAAGAACATTTCCTGGTTGCTTGAAAGCGTCTGTTCAGATTCAAACATCGCAGTCTACGTTATCGCTAAGTGATTGTTACTATAACATTTTACATAGGATAAACTGTTTTTTGTTACACTCTTAGAAAGAGTGAATAGAGCAGTCAGATAGGTTTAGATGCCGTGGACCTGATGCGGAAACGTAAGGGTTTACACTTGTACTTCGCAGCACTTTCATGTACTAACTGACCAAGTACCTGTTCACATAGAATGAGCAATATACATTGTTTTTCTTTACCTTTAAATACCGATCGACTGCTCGATCTTTACGTAACATTCGCGTAACGTTTATTCAGTGGACATTTCACCAGACTCAACATAGTTCCGTCGAGCTGGGTACGTTAACCGACGAAGCACCAAAAATGGTGATCAGATAGAACGTAGAAGACAGGCTTATGAGCCACATGATATTAGAGGAACATGTAGGTGTGTTGTCTCAATGATGGCCTATTCTACGATGGTATGAGTATTCTCACATTGCATGGATTCAGAGCTGCTGTTTGGTCTATTGGGAGAAGTGAACTGGTTTTTTGGTTCACATAGTCATTAGTTTTATCCTCAGGGATTTTTTTTATGAGAGTATTTACTATCAATACAGCCCAGCTGAAGTGATGGGTTCTTTAAAGACTATACTGCTCGGACAGATTGATATAACCGTGTCGTGTGGCTTAATTCACCTTATAATGAATAAACTACCCTCAACTGAACGAAATAACACTGAATGCTTTGTTGGTTTGTGTCCATATATACGCAGCGTAAGCAAACGTCTGAACTCAGATAAGTCGTTATGGTCCTCCGGTATCAGATATAATGTTCCTTATGATAGTTAACGTAACAAGTTGAGGATTGAAATCCATAAGAAGGTGGGGAGTAGCCTGATTGATGATCGTGTTGCTTGAAAAACTGTGAACTGTAGCGGAATTGAAGCCGTTTTCACCTTACGAAAAACTAGCACATCCGTTCTGTTAGTTCTAGACGTCCGTCTTCCAGTAAAGTTACCAACATACACAATAAGTCCAGCACAGGGCGCTTTAAGGGCTAGTAGGGCTGGCCTCTTTTCTCCATCACAACGTTACAATATAGATTTCTGATCGGTAGATTTAGAACTACTCATCCAAACTGAGGACCACAATTGTGTTTCCATCATCGGACGAAAAGATCTCTTAGTGACAATTTCCAAAAAAAGGTGAGGAGGTATTAGTAGGGTCTTCGACTATGCTATTTCAACTGGTGTTGACGATGGAAAATATCCCGCTCTGCTATAGTGGCCGATAACAGTTTCTGTATCCCAGTGTGGGACAAGTGGCTCTTGCGAAAATCACAGAGATTAACTTGACTCTTGTCGTCAATTACAAAAGCAGACGTTAAGGAAGAACCGGAAGTGTTTCGTCCTGGTTGAGGATGCATTGGTCAACTTTTCGGTATGCCAAATTCTGGGGCGGCTTTATTCGTGCTACCAGCTATCAATTGCTGTCCTTCTTGACCATTAATTTGCGTTCGGTTCATTTGATTTACGAGTTTAAAGTCAATTCAGCTCAAGAGTGTAGTTGGCAAGTATATGAACGTACTTACTGTCCACCATGATCTACGGATTCCGCTGAGTCTGAGGTAAACGCAAAAGTAATTTGAAAATGAGTTACTGAGTCGAACTACTGTTGGCGCTTCATTCCCATACTTCAGCTCAACGTAGTGTCTACGGTGAGCTGTCTGACACTTTCAGCACTAAGATCGACGTGCTCTAAGGCTGTCTACTCTCACTAACTTTGTTCACTTTTGTATATGAAATGACAGATGACTAGCTACGACACTCGCAAAATGCCGGCGTGCACCTCTCGGTCGACGGAAGATTGAGTGATTTTTGTTAGGCTGGCGACTTGTTGTTCGACAGTGTTCAAGTAGCACAGACAATGCCAGCTGCTATTTTGCACTCTGTTGAATGTTTTGGAAGTCGCTTGACAGTCTCAAAATGCAAAGCGCTACCGCAGTCGACTAACATATAACGCAAGGTTAGTAGCTGAAGACATGCTGTGAAGAAGTGAAGTAATTCGACAAAAGACTAACCACCGTAGGTCCGGGTTCGTCTCTAAAAGTAAACCCTTCACGAGTCACAAAATCGGGGTCGAGGAATATTAGATGGGATGGAATCTAAATTAGACTAACTGACACGAACATTGTCTTCGTTCTTCCGGTTTGTCTATCAAGTATCAGTATTTATTAATGCGGGGTAATGAAAGCCATAAGTAAGCCGTCTTGCTGGCTACACCACATTTTCGTTTGTTGCATGATTGTTAGTTTGTGGGATGTAGGTATTTTGATGTTGAATGTTTTGAGTATAGGCACAGTTGTTTTTGGTAGTTACTCCTTCTTCACTCCCGTTCTGTTTTTACTTTATCCACAGCTTACTCTTTTCTCTATGGTTGTGTCACAGTTTAGCATAAGCGAGAACCATTGTTGCATTCCTGTCCTTAATAGAGATGGTGATGCACAATAATCAGGGTATGACTTCCAGTTAAGCGTACCTTTGTCATATACAGCAGGTTCCCATGGTACTGGGTTTACAGAAGAGGTGGGGATAGTAGTCAGCAAAAATTACCCCTGGCGATAGATAGCGAGAAACGATTATAAGATGTAGCGGTTCGAGAGTGCGAGCCGTGTCGTTTCACATGTAGGGTTCGTAGCGGACAACGATTGTTAAATATGTCTGACCACTTGGTTTGTTCACGAATATGGTTGTATGTGCTGTGCCAGCTGAGTGCTGTAAACCCTCATGACCACTTCTGTGCAGGAATTCGCGTTCCTGTCAGGGTGTGGTGATTTAATGGTTAGTAGATGTCAAAAAATAAATGAATGGATGTAAAGAAACTAGGTTGTTTGTTGAAATATCAGAGTTGAACACTTAAACCAGCAGAAGCAGGATTTTGATGAACATGCTTGTTTGGTGACCCTTGGGGATTGGTTAAGATGCCGACCAAGAAACTTGTGTATGTTATCCTTCACGCCCACTAATCGTGCAAGGTTTCGAAATCACTAAACGATTCAGTCTTCATCACAGCTTTGACAGGGTGGTCCTAACCGTGGAAAAGATGTACGCACACATCTTGTTCTTTCGATTCCCCAGATAAATAGAACATTCCGCTTCACGATACTCCCGTATCAGTGAGCTGAGATCTGTTGGTGATCGGCAGCAGCGTAGAAGTCAGTATGGATATGAATCACGTCTGTCCTAAAATGTTTGTACTACATCGATAATCGACGTAAAATTGTTATCTTCTCCTGGTGTGGAATCTTTTTCGATCTCACCCGTCTTCAGGTGACAGGTTCTCGAATGTTCTCAAGAAGTACCGTATTTTTTTCGACCCCGGTGACAAACCTGCGACTCCATGGATGATGGAGTTGAACTCGATAATAAAGCAGTCAGAGTGGAAAGTTTCACATATTCCTCAAGACCGAAACTAGGGTCTGGCGGTTGGTTAAGAAAGGACTAGATAGATGTCTGTACAAATGCCACAGCTGTTATTAGATGTGGATAGTGTCCCGTTTACATTTTTGTGGGCGTTTTAATGTTACTTTAGTCATGGTTACACAATATTTATTTTACAAACTGTCAGCAGAGTTCGGTGTTCTCCTGTGCATTTGGAGGCGATTGAATTGAAATCACTAATGTGATAATCAGATCAATCCTGGCGGGGAATGTGCATGACATCTCACTTATCTGCACTGAACAACGGGCAGGTGCCTATTTGTTACTAGTTTAGACCGTTCAGTGCATTCACTGGAGTACTCAAAATTTAAAGATACTTTTTCACTCAATAGAAATGTTCTAATTTATAAGCAAGGCGAATTCTGCGTCACCTAATTTTCGAAGACTCAATGATGTTCTCTCATTTTACGTTCATGTAAAATGTGTTCACATTGGCTCAGAGTACTGGAAAATGTCGATCAATAATTCAAAAATTGACATCCATAACATGCTTACTACTGAACTATGTTCTCATCAAATCCAAGAGTACCAAGTCTGGCCAGGCGAGCCACACAACTGGAAGACGAACAAGAAACTTACCTAGACAAGCAAACGAAAAATTATGCGAACTTGTACTACAGCAGTCGCTGGGGTATCTGGATGGACTTCGCTGAAACGACAACTTTACACGGCCCGATTCATATTACATCTACCAGTGGAAAACTTCGCATATACTACATCTTTGTGGTCGCTTTCATGGCCGGAATGTTTATGGCCCATGCCAGTTATTTGTTTATGCAATATTTGAGCTTCCCTGTTCTAACTGAGATCAAGTACGGGAATATTGACTTCGACTATCCTGATATTACTCTGTGCCCAAATTCTCCATTTACAGAAGCTAACATTCCAGAAGGTTCCGGTATGAAAGATCTGTTGGAATCTTCAGAGAAGTTCTGGTTCGATACGAATCAAGTGAACTTCGGTTCTCCGAAATCGCATCAGAAGCGTAGCATGTTGTCCGCCTTCTATAAATGGTCGGCTACTATGGGTAAGAAACCATATCAACATATATTAGAGTGCCAGGTGAGTGAATTGTTGCTGTCTGTTGTGAAAGAACTGACCACTGAATAGTCGACGTTTGGCAATTCATAAAACATCATATTGGAATTATTGCGGAATATTTTGTCCAAAAAATTTAGCGTGGTGTATTTGTGCAGTTAGGCCGTCAACTTTAAGAAACACAGTGAAGGCTGTTCCCAGTCATCGTGTGTTGATTAAGGTAGACAAAATTGACAATGTTGCCTGACCTGGTGGATAGGTCAGGTCGTGTAGATTATAGATTCCAAAGAGACTAATTTGAAACATGGAAGATAACTCGGGTTTTAGAAGTCTCAGTTTGATAATACCGTTTCGACGTCACTTCAGGCGGCTTTTCCGCCTGACAGAAACTAAGGTCAACCACGTGAAAGTGGTTGAAACTTGGAGAAACTTAAAGGCCCATTGATCTCAACAAAGACGATATCGCAACCTTGGTGGACGGATGAAAACAGATGGTGCAATCGAGATAGACGTCTGAAAAATAAGACACGCGAATAATTGGGAAGAAGCAATTATTGCGTTGAATATAAGAATATAAGATCCGACAGCTTTGAATTTTCAGTTGTTTGGCATGATTTACCGGGTGAACAACAGTGACACAATGTAAGACATGCTCGCGGTATTCCTGTCACCCACACCTAACCCGAACAGTTTACACGCATGCAAATTAAATGCACACACACCCACAAACACACATCAACTTTCTATCCTTACTCTCACATGAGGTCTTCACGTGGTTACCCTCGGTGAGCCGTTAACCTATACGTGCTATTGGTAGCCTGTGTACACGTTTGGTGACATCCGAAACGGATTACCCTGTCACAGTGACCGAAGTCAAAGGACACCTACGCTTTTAACCATCACCGCAGCTGCCTTGCGCTGCACCATTTGCGGTTCCACTCACTCACCACTTATCAAGTGTAAACCCGAAGGAATAAGAGCAGTAGGTGAGTGAGTGAGGCCTTTGTGTTCAACCGGCAAGTGCTGGTTGGCCAATTGAATGGCTAGCAGAAAAAAGAAGCCCTTAACTCTCGCATACTAAACCGAGCGAGAGATACTGCAATCACAAGATTCAAACTGAAACGAAAGATATATAAAATGTAATACAAGAAGCATTTCAGTATACGACTGTATGTTATTGCATTCCAGAGGGGATAATGACGGACAAAATTCAGATTAGACTATGAAGGGAACAGGCAAACGATTCATCTTACAATACACCAACGAAACCGAAGAATGGGATGGGTAGAAGACGGCAGACACCCGTGTTCTTAAAAAGAGGAGAGAGTTAGTTTCCAAACGACCATAGTCTTGGTCGACGCAATCATTAACCTTAATAGAATGGATACGCTGATATAATCTAATTGAGCCTAATGTACTCGTTATCTCTTTGTCGACGGTACATTATAAGTACGCTGGTGACCTACTAAGCCAAGGCGGCCAGCGCTTTCGCGGCCGCACATATTGTAACGCCACATAGCCATGTCACTGATGGTTCCATTACGTACCGCACGCTTTCGTTCTCGGCCTGTCTGCACACCGCAAGTTAAACACGCAACCATGTACCACTTGATGACTATATCATTTGAAGCTTGTACATTGTAAATTTTCTGACTTAAATCGCTTGATAAAGGCTCTCTGAGAGAGTTGAAACATTGCGAAACTGATAAGTCTTTTGGTTTTGAATCGTTGTGGTCTAACCGTGGAATCACTTAATGATAAGCATCAACACAACGCACAGTATGTTTTCCCGTGTCCGTTGTGTTTTTGGTTTGGAAGTACTAACTGAATATAAGAATGTTAAAACTATGGAGGTGAGAATGGTGGTCCACACATACACAGTTGTCGCTTGTGCGTTTGTACTCAGAGATCAGTATATACGTAATACATTGTGCGGCGTGGTTCTGAAAATTTGAGACCAGCTATGGTTCTGTTCGTTTTCATGTCAGACACAACTAGCACCTCCGAACAGCTGTTCGACTCATGCAGTTCTCATGCGCGCAGGCAAACCAGCTGCGAAGATAATAGAATTCCACCACAAGAACGCTTACAAGACCCACGTTTACCTCTGCACATATGTGAACTGGTGATGTACTTCGAACATGCCGCTTTTGAGACGTCCTAGCTGTACAAGGTGCAAAATAACCTCGTCGTGACCTACTTTATTTTGGGATAAGGTCGGAGTGCTAGAAAACGAATTGTGCTTCGATCGAGCATTTTGCAGTGGGCGAGAATGAATCAACTGAAATAGTGACAACAAGAAAACATAAGCCGGAACATTAGATGTCGGCTGTGTGGCTTATTAAATCAGTGTTTGAGCATTTAATGCAGCTGTTTAAATATAGACGTAGTTATTTTTAGTGGTTAAGTTCCCGTCTCTCTCCTTCTGTTTTTCTTCTTTTGCTTTAGAGAGTTTGCTTTTTTCTGCATGGTTATGTGGCAGTCAAACATCAGCCAGAACCATTGTTATATTATTGTCTCTGATGATGGTGGTGATAAACTTGATCTGATGGAAACGCATTGCACACATATAGTAGACGAGATTGTGGTAATGGCGTTCATTGATTCACCACAGCTTCATGGACTGAATAACACATAGTATCGAGGCCAGTGATTTTTTGACTATAGCATATGTGTTGTGTGGTTCAATCCCAGATGTGTTAGGAGGCGCATCTCCTAACGAGACAGCCAGGACGTGTCACGCCACATCGTTCGATCGGCCCAGCTCGGACGGTATGGTCTTAGATGGTGGTGTGGTCCCATTCAGCCAATCAGATCGCAGGTGTGCGGTCGAACGCCTGCGCGCTAGCTGAACAGTGTTTTTTCTCGCGTCGCTTTCTGACGCCCCCTCTAGAGCTTCTGTGGCCTTAGTTTGTCTCGTCTCGTCTCG